>OZ018328.1:51185193-51371875 GCA_963969495.1 Ceratothoa steindachneri | reverse complement strand
ATATAGAGAGAGAGAGAGAGAGAGAGAGAGAGAGAGAGAGATATATATAGATATAGAGAGAGAGAGAGAGATAGATATAGATATATAGATATATAGATATATAGATATAGATATAGATAGATAGATATACATATATACATATATACATATATACATATATACATACATATATATATATCACATCGGCCTCACTAGGCTACCAGAAGGATTATGGATCAAAAAAGCTCTATGAAACGGCAAAGTAAATGCGAGGCAGAAAAAATTTGCTAAAGTAGATTATAATTTTATTAGTTACTATTTTTCCGCACCCTTTTTTTATCTACTGCAAAAAAAAAGTCTAGGTTGGGGTTTGTCATCATCCATTTATCAAATTTGTCTTTAAATGAAACTATACTAGCTGCGTTAACCATAGCATCTGGTAGATTATTCCAGATTCTTATGGTTTTGTTCAAGAAGAAGAACTTAGTTTCATCTGCCCGAAAGTGACTTCCCTCAAGCTTAAGGTTGAGACCACACGTTGATTCATTTGATAGAAATATTAGAAATTTTGATTTGTTTACATTTTCAAAACCATGAACGATTTTAAATAACTCTATCATGTCCCCGCGTATGCGTCTCTGTCTAAGAGAGAAGAGATTTAGAGCTTTAAGACTGTCTTCGTAATTATTTGTTCGCAAGTGAGGAATCATATTGGTCATTCGACGCTGGATCTCTCTAATCTTTCTGTGTCGCACTCTAGATGTGGTGACCAAAACAGCACGCAATATTCCAACTGTGGCCTAACAAGTGCATTATAAAGTGTTAGAATGCATCTTTTACACTTGTTTTGAAATGTACGCCCAATGAGA
Source organism: Ceratothoa steindachneri (assembly GCA_963969495.1). NCBI lineage: Eukaryota > Metazoa > Arthropoda > Malacostraca > Isopoda > Cymothoidae > Ceratothoa > Ceratothoa steindachneri. The sequence continues at coordinate 51,371,027 of OZ018328.1, read as the reverse complement.
CCTAGTATCCTGTTTGCCCTTTTCACTGTCTCCATGCATTGTTTACTTGATTTAAGGTCGCTGGAAATTTTTATACCCAGATCTTTTTCTACGTTGACGTTTGGTATGTCGGTTCTGTCCAGTTTATAGTTGGTTCTCGCGTTGTTTTTACCAATGTGGAGGGACCTGCACTTTGTGACGTTAAAATTCATTTGCCATTCGCTCGCCCATTCAATCAATTTGTTTATGGCATCTTGAATCAGTGCACGGTCTTTAGAAGTTTTTGCACGGCCGCCAATTTTGGTATCATCTGCAAACATTGATAACTTGTTAATTATTCCGATGCATATGCCATTAATGTATATGAGGAAGAGTACTGGCCCAAGCACCGATCCCTGCGGCACGCGACTTGTTACTTGAATATAGCTGGATATGCTGCCACAAATTACTACTCTTTGACTTTTTTTACTAAGCCAGTCTTCTATCCATTTAACTAATTTCCCCACGATACCATGAGCTTTGATTTTGGCAATCAACCGTTTGTGTGGTACCTTGTCGAATGCCTTCTGAAAATCGAAATACACAATATCGACAGCTCGGTCTTCATCATATATTTTGAATATGTCGTGAAAGAAATGAAGCAAGTTTGTCAAACATGACCGTTTTCGACGAAATCCACGCCGAGAATCTTTTATAAGGCTTTTCGTTTTCATGTGATCCACAATTTTGTCTCTCATTATTCTTTCAAATAGTTTTCCAATTACTGAGGTTAAACTAATAGGACGGTAGTCTTCGGAACGGTAGCGGTCTTCCTTTTTGAATATTGGTGTAACATTTGCTATTTTCCACTCTTTTGGTACAACACACGTTTCTAAACTTTTATCAAATATATGTGTCAGGGGGATAGTGATTGCTTCGCGTATTTCATATAAAACGCGAGAGTGAATACCGTCTGGAGCAAGAGAACTATTTACGTTAATTGCTTTCAGGCCTTCTCTGACTTCGTTTTCAGAAATACAAAAGTCATTCAATTGTTGTTCATTGTTGTCGAACAATTCCACTGGAATTGGAATGTTGGTCTCATCTTCAGTAGTAAACACAGAAGCAAAAAATGATTTAGAATTTGGGCCATCTCCTCATTATCATACACAGCCCCGTAAGGGGCGCGGTGATTTGCCATCCTGGCCGCCGTGCTGACGGGATCCAGCGCTCCGTCCGGCCCCACCTTAGCCTCTCTTCCTTCCTTCAGATAGCCTGTATTTCTCCCCTACTTCGTCGCTTTTCAAACAACTCCTCCCACAGCTTTCTCTGGTCAGCCTCTAATTTCACAGGGTAGATGCTGACCTTCTTCTCAGCCAACCGTCCCGGATCGGGGCTGAGGGGGGGAGGGGACAATGTCCCCTAACCCGTGAGCTCCGGTCTGGGGTGGTTGGTTTTTAACAACCAGCTTCATCCCCACCCATACCTTCCTCACATCCCTTTTCCTCCCCTCTTCACAACCCATCTTTTTACGCCGCGTTCAAGGTGGAGCCGCCATGGTGAGGGACTGCCAGGCCACCAGGCGGGAGGGGTGGTCCTGAATGGCGGCGCATGTCTCTGCCAGGCCTGTAAGCACCTCTTGCAGTGCGGGCAACTGCGAGAGGTGATGAGCTATTGCGTCCCGCAGAAAATACAGGGTCACCATGCCCAATGATGCAAAATTTTTAAAAAATCCCTCAACTTCCCCTTGCTCATCAACGGAGCCGCCCTCGGGCAGCTCACCGAAAAAATGGAGGTCCCCTCCCTGTGCTTGCGCAGGGGACCCTCCATATTTCTTTAACCGGAGAGGAGGCTTACTCCTCTCCTACGCTTACGGGTGTAGGGGACTCCCCCTCACCCCCTTCTCTGGAGGTGCTTTCGGGCACCTCCCTGCTTCCAGCTGCGGTCCCTCCTTTTCTTTCCAAGGGGACTGCCGAGAAAGGCAGCCCATAGCGAACCGCTCCCCATCAAAGCGGCTCGGTAGGGCAAACCCCCTTAGGGGGGGGGAAGCCAGGCCCCTTCGCTCGCTTCCCTCAAAAGACGCTGGCAAGAATATTAAACCTTGCCGGGGTCAAGGCCTGTGCCTCTCCACACAAGACTGGTGACGCTGCCAAGGGGACCTGCGATGTCCTGGGAGGGGATGGCCAATTGGGGGCCCCCCCTGTGATAGACATGGTCCTTGAGGAAACCCAGCCTCAGACGGTAGGGCCTTCAATGGGGGGAATCCGGGCTCGGCGCCAAGCACCGAACCCGAATCTGCTCCTATGCAAGGTCCTCCTCAAACGGCTGAGGGCTCCGAGGCAGTACAAGGAGGGGAGGGATCTCCTCCGGATGATGCCCCTGCGACCACCAGGACCTTCTCCATTTCGGAGAAGGACCTGGCTGAGGCCGGTTCATCTGGCCTAGGGGCTCCTTCCGGCGGAGGTAAGAAGCGGGTTCATTCCCCGCCCTCTCCTAAAAAGAAGAACAGAAAAAAGACTAAGAAGACTCGGGGCTCCTCTCCATCCGCGGGGGCTGTGGGGATGGATGGGTCTGCTGCCACTTTGGCAAGCGACCAAACCAAGACCGGCACATTCGGCCCCTCTGCCCCCCTCCCCCCCGGGTACGGAGCTCCTGACTATGACAAAGACGAAAAGTGCACAGGGCGGAGCTTCGATGACATCAGGGCCCCTGATTCAGAGGTTACCTGACGTTTTCGAGCCCACTGGCTTCAAACGCTTCCTAGTTAGTCGCTCCACTGATGGCAACATGTTGGCCAAGGGTAACATGATCCATCAGAGGAGAGGATTAGCTAGTACAATTGGTAGAGAGCCGAAGGTGACCCGTTTCTCGGACAGGAGCCTTCTGGCGAATGCGGCGAATCTCGCCGAGGCGGCCAAGATAAGTGCTCTTTGGATACTTGATGGCACCCTGGTGAGTGTGACGCCGCACTCTACCATGAACTTTGTGAAAGGAGTAGTTTATGCGAGGGAACTCGTTGACTAATCCATTGAGGACATCCCCCTAGAGCTGGCCGACCATGGGGCGGTCAAGGTCGAACGTGTGATGAGAAAACAGGGAGGGCCCTCGAGACCCACCCCTACACTCTTCGTCACGTTCGACTGTGACAAGCTCCCTGAGTCGGTGCGTGCCGGTTGGTACCGCTACCGCGTGAAGGCATTCGTGCTACTGCCGCGGCGGTGCTATTACTGTCACCGCTTCGGCCATACGAATCGTTCTTGTAGACGTGCAAAGTCGGGGTCACCCGATGTTTGTGTAAATTGCTCCAAGGCCGAACACGATAAGTCCAAATCGTGTGTGGCCAAGTGTGTCAATTGCGGAGAGCCGCACCCCGCTTCTTCGAAGCAATGTGGTGCATATCTCCTTGAGAAATAAATCCTGGCCGTTCAAGCCCAGGATCGACTCTCATTCCGCGAGGCTAAGGACTTGGTCCTGGCGCGCCCGGCTCTGCCTTCGACGTCATATGCCTCAATAGTTAGAAAGGCACCCTTTGCTCCTGGCCCATCCAGGCCAACGAGCACGGTTGTTTCCGCGCCCATTCGGAGCCCTTCTGCGGGCTCTACACAACCCGGTCGCTTCCCTGGTAAAGCTGGCGGCAAAAAGGGTTCACAGCCAGCCCCGGCTAAAACCAGGGCTCCCGCCTCCTTCCCCAGCGTGACCGTTTCCCGATCTGATCTAAGAGCTTGAGATAGGTGTCCTAAATGTGGATGAGTTTACGCATCAGTGCCTGAGAACCGCTTCATTTTCTTGCTTTGATCTATCTTTGTGCTCTTCGGATGCACAGCCTGATTTTGATTGGGGGGTGGTCGATGACCTCCATGGTAGTGATCACTTTCCCATTCAAATATCATTTTCAGGGCAACTGCCGCCTGAGAGACCACCTCGGTGGTGCTTGGCGCGGGCGCGGTGGCCTGCATTTCAGGAAATGACTGAATTCTCTATCTCAGTCGAGGAGTTTAGGTCGGTAGATGAGGCCGTTGAGTTCTTCTCCGGCAAACTCATCGCCACGGGCATGACTACTATTCCAAGAACGTCTGGCCGTTTTGCACGCCGACCACTCCCATGGTGGTCGGCCGAGTGTGAGACGGCCCTCAAACAGAAGCGTTATGCCTACATGCGCTATAAGCGCCGCCCGAACGATTTCACTGTCGCTGAATTTCGTCGGGCTAGGGCTAGGTTCCGGTATATTTCGAAGCACGCCCGCCGCTCTTCTTGGCGGGCATACGTGTCTTCACTTAACGGGAAGACCCCTTTAGCTGAGGTGTGTAAGCGAGTCAAAAAGATTCGGGGCAAGTTATCGCAGGACCCCCCTCCCGTTCTCCAGGAGAATGGGACCGCAATCTCGGACCCCGCGTCCGTGGCGGAATCCTTCGCGACCGCTTTTTCCGCATTCTCTAGCCGGGATGCTGCTCCGCCAGCATTCAATGCACGTCGTAATGTCGCGGAAGGACGCTGGCTGGACTTTACCTCGAGAGGCGGAGAACCCTTCAACGATAGGTTTACTGTGAGTGAGTTGCGCTCCGCTCTTGCTCCGTGCGCGGACACCGCCCATGGTCCGGACGATGTCCCGTACGCCATGCTTCGACACGTGGGTGAGCGAGGCATGGCCTTTCTGTTAGATTTGTTCAACAGGATCTAAGTGGAAGGTCTTCTCCCAGACTCCTGGCGAATCGCTACTGTGCTCGCCTTTCGCAAACCGGGGAGAGATCACTCTACTCCGACCGGTTTCCGCCCAATCTCTCTAACCTCTTGCGTGTGCAAGTTGATGGAGAAATTGGTAAATGTTAGATTAGCCGTTTTCCTGGACAGCGGAGGCCATCTGTCTTCCGCACAGTGCGGCTTCCGCAAGTTCCACTCCACGTCGGATGCTCTGCTCCGACCGGAAAATGCCGTCTGCGAGGCCTTCCTTCGTAGACAGCACTATGCCACGGTGCCCCGTAAGGGGCGCGGCGATTTGCCATCCTGGCCGCCGTGCTGACGGGATCCAGCGCTCCGTCCGGCCCCAGCTTAGCCTCTCTTCCTTCCTTCAGATAGCCCGATTTCTCCCCTACCTCGTCGCTTTTCATACAACCTCTCCCACAACTTTCTCTGGTCAGCCTCTAATTTCACAGGGTAGAATGCTGACCTTCTTCTCAAGCCAACCACCCCGGATCGGGGCTGAGGGGGGGAGGGGACATTGTTCCCTAACCCCTCAGCTCCGGTTCGGGATGGGTTTTTTTTAACAACCTGCTTCATCCCCACCCACATCTTCCTCACATCCCTTTTCCTCTCCTCTTCACAACCTATATTTTTTACGCCGTGTCCAAGGTGGAGCCGCCATGCCGAAGGACTGCCAGGCCACCAGGCGGGAGGGGTGGTCCCGAATGGCGGCGCCTGGCTCTGCCGGGCTTGTAAGCACCTCTCGCAGTGCGGGCAACTGCGAGAGGTGATGAGCTATTGCGTCCCGTAATCAAAAGAGGGTCACCATGCCCATGTATGAAAAAAAAACAAAAACCCCAACCCCCAACTTCCCCAAAAACATCTACGGAGCCGCCCTCGGGCAGCTCCACCGAGAAAATGGAGGTCCCCCCCCTTGTGCTTGCGCAAGGGACCCTCCATAATTCTTTAACCGGAGAGGAGGCTTACTCCTCTCCTACGCCTACGGGTGTAGGGGACTCCCCCTCACCCCCTTCTCTGGAGGTGCTTTCGGGCACCTCCCTATCTCCAGCGGCAGTCCCTCCTTTGCTTTCTAAGGGGACTGCCAAGAAAGCCAGCAGGCAGCCCATTGCCGACCGCCCCTCGTGCAAGCGGCTCGGTAGGGCAAACCCCCTTAGGGGGGAGAGGGAAGCCAGGCCCCTTCGGTCGCTTCCCTCAAAAGACCTGCTGGCAAGAATTTTGAACCTTGCTGGGGTCAAGGCCTGTGCCTCCCCACACCACCTGACTAGTGACAATACTGCCAAGGGGACCTGCGATGTCCTGGGAGGGGATGGCCAACTGGAGGCCCCTCCTGTGATAGACATGGTCCTTGAGGAGACCCAGCCCCAGACGGTAGGGCCTTCCATGGGGGGGAATTCGGGCTCGGCGCCAAGCACCGAACCCGAATCCGCCCCTATGCAAGGTCCTCCTCAAATGGCTGAGGGCTCCGAGGCAGTAGAAGGAGGGGAGGGATCTCCTCCGACAGGTGCCCCTACGACAACCAGGACCTTCTCCATTTCGGAGAGGGACCTGGCTGAGGCTGGTCCGTCTGGCCTGGGGACTTCTGCCGGCGGAGGTGAAAAGCGGGTTCATTCCCCGCCCTCCTCTCCTAAAAAGAAAAAGACTAAAAAGACTCAAAAGACGAAGAAGACTCGGGGCTCCTCTCCATCCGCGGGGGCTGCGGGGACGGATGGGTCTGCTGCCACTTTGGTAGGCGACCAAGCCAAGATCGGCACATCCGGCCCCTCTACCCCCTCGTGTGCGGAGCCCATGACTACGACTAAGACCAAAAATGCACAGGGCGGAGCCTCGATGACATCGGGGCCCCTGATTCAGAGGTTACCTGGCGTTTTCGAGCCCGCTGGCTTCAAACGCTTCCTCGTTATTCGCTCCACTGATGGCACCATGTTGTCCAAGGGCAACATGATCCATCAGAGGAGAGGATTAGCTAGTGCAATTGGTAGAGAGCCGAAGGTAACCCGTTTCTCGGACGGGAGCCTTCTGGCGAATGCGGCGAATCCCGCCGAGGCGGCCAAGATAAGTGCTCTTCGGACACTTCATGGCACCCCGGTGAGTGTGACGCCGCACTCTACCATGAACTTTGTGAAAGGAGTAGTTTATGCGAGGGAACTCGTTGACTACTCCATTGAGGACATCACCCTAGAGCTGGCCGACCATGGGGCGGTCAAGGTCGAACGTGTGATGAGAAAACAGGGAGGGGCCTCGAGACCCACCCCTACACTCTTCGTCACGTTCGACTGTGACAAGCTCCCTGAGTCGGTGCGTGCCGGTTGGTACCGCTACCGCGTGAAGGCATTCGTGCCACTGCCGCGGCGGTGCTATTACTGCCACCGCTTCGGCCATACGAATCGATCATGTAGACGTGCAAAATCGGGGTCACCCGAAGTCTGTGTAAATTGCTCCAAGGTCGCACACGATAAGTCCAAATCGTGTGTGGCCAAGTGTGTCAATTGCGGAGAGCCGCACCCTGCTTCTTCGAAGCAATGTGGTGCATATCTCCTTGAGAAAGAAATCCTGGCCGTTCAGTCCCAGGATCGACTCTCATTCCGCGAGGCAAAGGACTTGGTCCTGGCGCGCCCGGCTCTGCCTGGGACGTCATATGCCTCAATAGTTAGAAAGGCACCCTCTGCTCCTGGCCCATCCAGGCCAACGAGCACGGTTGTTTCCGCGCCCATTCGGAGCCCTTCTGTGGGCTCTACCCAACCTGGGCGCTCCCCTGGTAAAGCTGGCGGCAAAAAGGGTTCATACCCTGCCCCGGCTAAAACCAGGGCTCCCCCCTCTTCCCCCAGCGTGACCGTTTCGCGTAAAGCGAAACGGCCACGCGCCTCCACCGAGTCGTTAGACTCACAGGAGGCAACACCCCTGAAGATGGTCGCTAGGCCATCTTCCGGGGTTCCTAAAGCTGTTCCCCGAAAGGAGGACAGCAACAAAGGAGCTTCGGCCCCTTTGCCCACGCCCCGAGGTGGAGCGAGTGGCTCGGAGACGGTGGTTCCTCTAAAAGAGGGCCCCCCGCCTCCGAAGCCGCAACGCCCGCCTAAAGTTTCGAGGCGGAGGGAGGAAAAGACTCGCATGGCGAGCCCAACCTCCCCCAATAAGTCCTCGAAGGCGACAGCGCCTTCAGCGCTTTGTCCGGCCAACAGCGCCCGGGGTTCTGCCCCCGGGAAGCGTACGGCCATTCCCGTGAGGGTCTTCAATTCGAGGAGGGCCCCCGCGTCTCCTCCGAGCTAGGCCTGGAGGGCATATTCCTTCAATGGAATTGCCGTGGACTCCGGGCCAACTGGGAGGAGCTGCGGAGGCTCGCCTCATCCCGTTCCCCGTTAGCTATTTTTTTGCAGGAGACCATGCTAGGCGCGTGCCCCCTGCCTGCCCTCCCGGGGTATAAGGGTCTTGCGACCCAACCACCGCGGGACGGCCGGGCTGGGGGATGCGCGGTTTACACCCGGCATGATGTCTCCGTTCTTCCTTTCTCTTTAGATACCTCCTTTCAGGCAGTGGCTGTGCAGCTGCACCTGGATAGGAGGTATACTATCATTTCTGCGTACATTCCACCGTCAGCTGACTTCGACGCGGGGGACTTTCGCCGCGTCGTGGCACGGTTGCCGAGGCCCTATCTCTTGCTTGGAGATCTGAACGGCAGGCATCCTCTCTGGGGAGATTACACCATAAATCCCAGGGGACAAGTCCTTGCCGATCTGATCGAAGAGCTTGAGATGGGTGTCCTAAACGTGGATGAGTTTACGCATCACTGTCCGAGAACCGCTTCATTTTCTTGCCTTGACCTATCTTTGTGCTCTTCGGATGCACAGCCTGATTTTGATTGGGGGGTGGTCGATGACCTCCATGGTAGTGATCACTTTCCCATTCAAATATCATTTTCAGGGCAACTGCCGCCTGAGAGACCACCTCGGTGGTGCTTGGCGCGGGCGCGGTGGCCTGCATTTCAGGAAATGACTGAATTCTCTATCTCAGTCAAGGAGTTTAGGTCGGTAGATGAGGCCGTCGAGTTCTTCTCCGGCAACCTCATCGCCGTGGGCCTGACTACTATTCCTAGGACGTCTGGCCGTTTTGCACGCCGACCACTCCCATGGTGGTCGGCCGAGTGTGAGACGGCCCTCAAACAGAAGCGTTATGCCTACATGCGCTATAAGCGCCGCCCGAACGATTTCACCGTCGCTGAGTTTCGTCGGGCTAGGGCTAGGTTCCGGTATATTTCGAAGCACGCCCACCGCTCTTCTTGGCGGGCATACGTGTCTTCACTTAACGGGAAGACCCCTTTAGCTGAGGTGTGGAAGCGAGTCAAAAGGATTCGGGGCAAGTTCTCGCAGGACCCCCCTCCCGTTCTCCAGGAGAATGGGACCGCAATCTCGGACCCCGCGTCCGTGGCGGAATCCTTAGCGACCGCTTTTTCCGCATTCTCTAGCCGTGATGCTGCTCCGCCAGCATTCAATGCACGTCGTGATGTCGCGGAAGGCCACCGGCTGGACTTTACCTCCAGAGGCGGAGAACCCTTCAACGACAAGTTTACTGTGAGTGAGTTGCGTTCCGCTCTCGCTTCGTGCGCGGACACCGCCCATGGTCCGGACGATGTCCCGTACGCCATGCTTCGACACCTGGGTGAGCGAGGCATGGCCTTTCTATTAGATTTGTTCAACAGGATCTGGGTGGAAGGTCTCCTCCCAGACTCCTGGCGAATCGCTACTGTGCTCGCCTTTCGCAAGCCGGGGAGAGATCACTCTACTCCGACCGGTTTCCGCCCAATCTCTCTAACCTCTTGCGTGTGCAAGTTGATGGAGAAATTGGTAAATGTTAGATTAGCCTATTTCCTGGACAGCGGAGGCCATCTGTCTTCTGCACAGTGCGGCTTCCGTAAGTTCCACTCCACGTCGGATGCTCTGCTCCGACTGGAAAATGCCGTCTGCGAGGCTTTCCTTCGTAGACAGCACTACGCCACGGTGTTTTTTGATCTGGAGAAAGCCTATGATACCGCATGGCGATACGGTATCATGGAGACTCTCCACACGATGGGGGCGAGGGGACGCCTCCCAATGTTTATATCTGAATTTTTGCGAGATCGTCGATTCCGCGTACGGGTGGGGGGAGCCCTCTCGGTCCCAAAGGAGCAGGAAGAGGGTGTCCCGCAGGGAAGTGTCCTCAGTGTCACACTCTTTGCCCTGAGCATCAACGGCATCACCTCGGTGCTGCCGGAAGATGTTCTCGCTACGCTCTACGTGGACGACCTTTCGATCTCTTTTGGCGCGGCCCAGATGCCAACTCTGGAGCGCCGACTCCAACAGGCATTGAACCGCGTCTCTTGCTATGCCAAAGCGCACAGGTTTCGGTTTTCTTTGGCCAAGACTAAGGTGGTGCACTTCTGCCGCCATCCACGGCTTCACCCCGACCCAGATTTGTTTCTTAATGGGGTGCGCCTGGATGTGGTTGAGTCGCACCGTTTCCTTGGTCTTGTATTCGACCGACGCCTCACCTGGGAGGCTCACATTCGCAGCCTTAGGGTCTCTTGTACCCGCGCCATGGACATTCTCCGTTCCGTGACGTTCAGCGCTTGGGGCGCTGATAGGGCTACCGCCTTACTTTTTTATCGATCCTTTGTTCGCTCGAAGCTCGACTACGGATGCGAGTTTTATGCATCCGCAGCCGAGCGTTTATTGCGGAAGGTGGATTCGATCCACCACACCGGCCTTCGCCTTGCGACCGGTGCCTTCCGCACTTCCCCCATTGAGAGCCTGTTGGTCGATGCTGGGGAGATGCCACTCGCTCTGCGCCGCGTGCAGTGCATCACTCGCCTGTACGCGCGAGCCCGGCGCCTCCCCCAGTCGCCAACAGCTCTCACTGCATCCGCAGCTGATCTCGATGGTGCCTATGCCGCCGAGAGACGCCAGTCATACCCTAAGCCCTTTGGGTTTAGGGCCAGGAAACTCCTTCGAGAGGTAGATATAGCTCTCGGGCCGGTGGCGCCCCTGGTTCTGCCCAGGACGCCACCCTGGAGGGTACCACATTTGGCTATTTGTCGCCACGCCTCTGCTCCCAAAGCTTGTACTGCGCCGGGAGTATTGCGTTCGATCTTTTTGGAGCACACATCGTGTCACGCTGGTACCGTGCCAGTGTATACGGATGGCTCCAAGTCCCAAGAGGGGGTCGGCTTCCACGCCGTATCCCCTCTGTTTGAAGTCAGCGGGGCTCTACCAGGCGCTGCGTCTGTCTTCACGGCCGAGCTGGTGGCAATACACCACTCGGTACGGGAGATTACGCGACGTGCCCGGTTCGGAGACCGGATTGTGATTTATAGCGACTCACAAAGCGCCCTGAGTGCTCTCGGGGCATTGGAATCTCCGCATCCCCTGGTTCGCGAAATCCGTGACGCCACGGTTTTGGCGAGCCGGGCAGATGTCGAGATTATCTTCTGCTGGGTTCCTGGACATGTAGGAATTGCGGGGAATGAGCGCGCCGATGAGGGCGCCAAAGAGTCCGCGAGGACTCTGCGACCGGACCAGCGTTTCGCTCTTCCTCACACCGACTACATGGCAGGAATACGGGCAGCTCTTCGGACTGCTTGGCAAAGAAGATGGGAGACGGTCGAGGGGAACTTAAAGTTGCGTGCCATTGCGCCGCGACTGTTCCCATGGACCTATCCCCCAATGCCGCGGCGGCTTCAGGTTGCTTTCTGTCGTCTTCGAATCGGACACACTCGTGTGACGCATCGTTACTTGGTGGAGCGCTCGCATGTGCCCTATTGCAACGACTGCGTCGTCCCCCAGACTGTTCGGCATATTCTTGTCGAATGTCCCAGTCTGGGTGATCTTCGCGCACGATACCTGTCTCGGTACCGGGATGGGCGGGGTCGCTACCGCCTGTCCCTTGTACTCGGGACGAGTGCGTGCACCATGACTGGTGGACTTATTGACTTTTTGGGGGAGGCCGGCCTTCTCCCCTTTATTTAAGGTTCCTTTTTTTGTTATTGTTTTGTTTTAGATTGCACTCTCCTGCACCGGGGTGAGGGGGACCTCCCCCCGCTGCCGGAGATTGCTTCGATTGTTAAGTTTTTCAAATTTATATTGATTGTTAAGTTTTCATATTTTAACTTTAAAGTAGCCTAATTCTAGGCTGTCGTGTTTTTCGGCGACTTATGCCCAAGTGGGTAGTTGCCAGATGGGCTCTATATAAAAAAAAAAAAAAATATGCCACGGTGTTTTTCGATCTGGAGAAGGCCTATGATACCGCATGGCGATACGGTATCATGGAGACTCTCCACACGATGGGGGCTAGGGGATGCCTCCCAATGTTTATATCAGAATTTTTGTGATATCGTCGATTCCGCGTACGGGTGGGGGGAGCCCTCTCCGGCCCAAAGGAGCAGGAAGAGGGTCTCCCGCAGGGAAGTGTCCTCATTGTCACACACTTTGCCCTGAGCATCAACAGCATCACCTCGGTGCTACCAGAACATGTTCTCGCTACGCTCTACGTGGACGACCTTTCGATCTCTTTTGGCGTGGTCCAGATGCCAACTCTAGAGCGTCGACTCCAACAGGAATTGAACCGCGTCTCTCGCTATGCCGAAGGGCACAGGTTTCGGTTTTCTTTGGCCAAGACTAAGGTGATGCACTTCTGCCGCCATCCACGGCTCAAACCCCGACCCAGATTTGTTTCTTAATGGGGTGCGCCTGGATGTGGTTGAGTCGCACCGTTTCCTTGGTCTTGTATTCGACCGACGCCTCACATATTCGCAGCCTTAGGGTCCCTTGTACCCGCGCCATGGATATTCTCCGTTCCGTGACGTTCAGCGCTTGGGGCGCTGATAGGGCTACTGCGCTACTTTTTTATCGATCCTTTGTTCGTTCGAAGCTCGACTACGGATGCGAGTTTTATGCATCCACAGCTGAGCGTTTATTGCAGAGGGTGGATTCGATCCACCACACCGGCCTCCGCCTTACGACCGTCGCCTTCCGCACTTTCCCCATTGAGAGCCTGTTGGTCGATGTTGGAGAGATGCTACTCGCTCTACGCCGCGTGCAGTGAAACCCTCGCCTGTACGCGCGAGCCCGGTGCCTCCCTCAGTCGCCAACAGCTTTCACTGCATCCGCAGCTGATCTTGACGGTGCCTATGCCGCCGAGAGACGCCAGCCATACCCTAAGCCCTTTGGGTTTAGGGCCAGTAAACTCCTTCGAGAGGTAGATATAGCTCTCGGGCCGGTGGCGCCCCTGGTTCTGCCCAGGACGCCACCCAGAAGGGTACCACATTTGGCTATTTGTCACCACGCCTCTGCTCCCAAAACGTGTAGAGCGCCGGGAGTATTGCGTTCGACCTTTTTGGAGCACATCTTGTGTCGCGCTGGAACCGTGCCATTGTATACGGATGGCTCTAAGTCCCAAGAGGGGGTCGGCTTCCACGCCGTATCCCCTCTGTTTGAAGTCGGCGGGGCTCTGCCAGGCACTGCGTCTGTCTTCACTATCGAGCTGGTGGCGATACACCACTCGGTACGGGAGATTGTGTGACGTGCCTGGTTCGCGATATCCGTGACGCCACGGTTTTGGCGAGCCGGGCAGATGTCGAGATTATCTTATGCTGGGTTCCTGGACATGTAGGAATTGCGGGGAATGAGCGTGCCGATGAGGGCGCCAAAGAGTCCGCGACGACTCTGCGACCGGCCCAGCGTTTCGCTCTTCCTCACACCGGCTACATGGCAGGAATACGGGCAGCTCTTCGGACTGCTTGGCAAAGAAGATGGGAGACGGTCGAAAGGAACTTAAAGTTGCGTGCTATTGCGCCGCGACTGTTCCCATGGACCTATCCCCCAATGCCACGACAGCTGCAGGTCGCTTTCTGTCGTCTCCGAATCGGACACACTCGTGTGACGCATTGCTCTTTTATGGAGCGCTCGCCTGCACCCAATTGCGACGACTGCGTCGTCCCCCAGACTGTTCGGCACATTCTTGTCGAATGTCCCAGTCTGGGTGATCTTCGCGCACGTTACCTGTCCCGGTACCGAGATGGGCGGGGTCGCTACCGCCTGTCCTTTGTGCTCGGGACGAGTGCGTGCACATTGACTGGTGAACTTGTTGACTATTTGGGGGAGGCTGGCCTTCTCCCTTTCATTTAACTAGGTTTAGTTGTTGTTTTTGTTATTGTTTTGTTATTGTTATTTCTTTTTATTGTTGTTTCCTGTTCAATTTTTTTAAAGTAGCCTAGAACTAGGCTATTTGTTTACGGCGACTTATGCCTAAGTGGGCAGTCGCCACTTAGGGTCTGTTGTACCCGCGCCATGAATATTCTCTGCTCCGTGACGTTCAGCGCTTGGGGCGCTTATAGGGCTACTGCCTTACTTTTTTATCGATCCTTTGTTCGTTCGAAGCTCGACTACGGATGCGAGTTTTATGCATCCGCAACCGAGCGTTTATTGCGGAAGGTGGACTCGATCCACCACACCGGCCTTCGCCTTGGGACCGGTGTCTTCCGCACTTCCCCCATTCAAAGCCTACTAGTCGATGCTGGAGAGATGCCACTCGCTCTACGCCGTCTACAGTGCATCATTCGTCTGTACGCGCGAGCTCGGCGCCTCCCTCAGTCGCCAACAGCTCTCACTGCATCCGTAGCTGATTTAGACGGTGCCTATGCCGCCGAGAGACGCCAGTCATACCCTGAGTTCTTTGGGTTTAGGTCCAGGAAACTCCTTCGAGAGCTAGGTATAGCTCTCGGGCCGGTGGCGCCTCTGGTTCTGCCCATGACGCCACCCTGGAGGGTACAACCTTTGGCTATTTGTCGCCACGCCTCTTCTCCCAAAACTTCTACAGCGCCGAAAGTATTACCTTCGACCTTTTTGGAGTACACTTCGTGTCACTCTGAAACCGTGCCAATGTATACGGATGGTTCCAAGTTTCACGAGGGGTTCGGTTTCCACGCCGTATCCCATCTGTTTGAAGACAGCGGGGCTCTGCCAGGCGCTGCGTTTGTCTTTACAGCCGAGCTGCTTGCAATACACCGCTCAGCACGGGAGATAACGCGACGTGCCTGGTTCGGCGACGGATTGTGATTTATAGCGACTCAGAAAGCGCCCTGACTTCTCTCGGGGCATTGGGATCTCCGCATAACTTGCTTCGCGATATCCGTGACGCCACGATTTCTGTGAGTCGGGCGGATGTCGAGATTATTTTCTGCTGAGTTCCTGGACAGTAGGAATTGCGGTGAATGAGGGCGCCAAAGAGTCCGCGAGAACTGGGCGACCAGACCAGCATTCCGCTCTTCCTCACACCGATTACATGGCAGGAATACGGGCAGCTCTCTGGGCTGCTTGGCAAAGAAGACGGGAGACAGTCGAGTGGAATTTCTGTCGTCTCCGAATTGGACACACTCGCGGGACGCACCGCCATTTGATGGAGCGCTCTCCTGCGCCTTACTGTCAAGACTTCGTTGTCCCCCAGACTGTTCGGCACATTCTTGTTGAATGTCCCAGTCTGGACGATCTTGGTGCACGTTACCGCTCGCTACCTTGTACTCGGGACGTGTTCGTGCACACTGATTTGTGGACTTGACGACCTTTTGGAGGAAGCCTGGCTCCTCCCCTTTATATGAGTTTTTTTTTGTAGGTTGCATGTTCTTGCGCTGGGGGTTAGGCGGGCCTGCCCCCGACTCGGGAGCGTTCCTCCTTCTTGCTTTTTTTTTTTTGCCCCAGTCTTTTTTAGCGTTGTTTGTTATTTACATATTTTTGTTTGTTATTTACATATTCTTATTTGTTTTTTGATCCTTGTTTCTTAATATAGCCTAGTGGTGGGCTGTGTCGTGTCCGGCGACTTGTGCCCAGGCGGGCAGTCTCCAGATGGGCTTACCCCCCCCCCCCCCAATCGTTGTAATGAGTGTAGGAACGGATTACACTCTTCTAGTACCGGCTTGGGCATTCCGACCGTCAAGGCAGAATCCCAAGTTCGTGGGCTTAACATAAACTTGAGTCATGGACCATTGAGGTGACGAGTGTACAAGGACTTCGAGGAACGGGAGAGTAGAATTGCCTTCTTCGTCATATGTGTATTTCAGGCTGGATTAAATGAGCCTCAAACAGTCTTCAATTCGTCGGTTTCTTTGGTCCAGGATACATTGATAAAGATGTCATCAATAAATTTACATCTATATGGGAGGTTGGCGGTTTTGGAAGAGTTTGAATACGTTTTCTTCAATGGTTACCATCTAAAAATTAGCAAAGAGAGGACCCAGAGGAGATCCCATAGCGACACCGTCAATTTGCAGATACATTTTGCCTTCCGAACCGTAAAATGGTGTTTCCTGTCCGTATGCGTGGAAAAGAACATGTAGGATGTCTTCTGGAATTCCTAAGGGCTCGTAATCCGTTGAATGATTGATATACACATTGACAGATGAGCTTGATCGTTTCTTCGACTGGGACATTTGTATATTTTGGGAACTCATATATACAAGGGAGGCCATAGTTTGTGGGCGGGGGTAGAGTGTGCTAAAATGCGTGAAAAAAATCTGCCGTCGATTTGAGACTATTATGTGTATGAGTGAAGGGAGTGATGAGGGCGTTAAGACGCTTAGCTATGGTGTAAGTATCGGACGAGGTCTGTCTGATGATCGGTCTTAAGGGGTTATTAGTCTCATGAGTCTTCACGTTACCCTAATCTTAGGCTTTATGCTTCTTTTAATATACCTAAATATATAGATAGATTGATAAATAGATATGATGAATGCTTGTGTAACTGATCCAGGGACATTTTTGGTTTCAGCGATGGGCCTCACTTGCTACTGCGAAAATTACTGCCCCCAGCAGGACCGAGTGAACGGGACGTGCGTGGGCGATGACCGGTCGTACTGCTTCAGCGCCATCCAGCTCATCTACGTGCCCGAGCTGCAGGCGGACAAGGAGCATCGCACCTTCGGTTGTCTGAGCTCGGACGAAACGGGTCTAATGCAGGTGAGTGAATGGCAGGTAACTCCGCTACCCCCTCCAAATTTGAGGTGGTACTCTTTATTACATTTGTCGGCGCGCATCAACCCCAATAAAATCCCTGCACGTTTGGTTTGTGTGTTTTTGGAGGCCTCCAATACGTCCTTCCGCCCCTGCATTCACAGTTGAGGATTACTATAGCAACCGCTGTCATCCCGAATCTTATAAACCTTGTTGGCCATTTGTGTAACATCACTGGGTACTAATCTAACGGTAGTTAAATGGCTATTATCTTGGGATAGGGGGCATTCATAATGCATTTAAGCATTAGTTTCCCATTGTAATCGGCCGCTAACAGCTGAATCGTTGGTAAAAAATAACATTTTTTTCCGGAGAGCCTCGATTTTCTTGATCGCCGAGTTCGCCTTTGAGCAACGACAAATTTGTGTCGATTGAAACAAGCGACTAGAAAATCAATTTTGAACACCGAGTCTTGCCCTCAACAGCATCCCTCTGCTGCCTTCAACAGCACCCCTCTGCTGCACTCAACAACATCCCTCTGCTGCCCTCAACAGCTTCCCGCTGCTGCTCGTTGTATTTGTATAGCTTTTGGATCAGGAATATATTAAATAAGACTGTATGAATCTTGCCTGATTGTGAGCCGGGGTGGATTTCCATACCGTACTCGAATGCTTTGGAGTAAGACTGATATGGAACGAAACTGCTTGAGAGTGCGACTGATATGGAAGGGAGCTGCTTGAGAGTAAGACTGATATGGAAGGAAGCTTCTTGGGAGTAAGAATGATATGCAAGGGATCTGCTTGGGAGTAAGACTGATAAGCAAGGGATCTATTTAGGAGTAAGACTGATATGGAAGGAAGTGTGCTTGAGAGTAAGACTTATATGGAAGGAAGCTGCTTGGGAGTAGGACTGATATGGAAGGAAGCTGCTTGAGAGTAAGACATGTGGAAGGAAGCTGCTTGGGAGTAAGACTGATATGGAAGTAAGCTGCTTGGAAGTAAGACTGATATGGAAGGAAGCTGCTAGGGAGTAAGACTGATATGAAAGGAGAAAAGAATAATCTCTTGTGTGAGCAGTCAAAAAAAAACAACTTGAGAAGGACCCTTCGGGTTTTGAGGGTAGATCGAGTGAAGAACGACTGGGTAAGTGATATTTCTGGTGTGATTAATGAGGGTGTGACTCTGTTCTGAGATGGTATGGGTATGTAGAAGAATGGATAGAAATATACCTGTGAAGAGGATATACATGAAGTAGTGTAAAGGTGTGAATGAAGTAATTGAGAGAAAAATGGCTTACCGAGGAGGAAATGTTTTTTAGTGTGTATGCTGGTTGTTTGTGTATGGTGGTGGGGGGGGGCAGGGGTCTTCTGCCCAAAGATGATCCCTGACTGGACCAGCTACTACAGCATATAGCACCCTATAGCTATGAATGGCCATTCGGCGTGCGCAAAATGATTAGTGGCTTTGTGCTTGTTTGGGAATATATATGTAATAGAAAGCGGTTATTTTTTTGTTTTTTGTTGTCACCTTCATCACCCCGATACAGACCTGTTCCTAAAAGGGGCTAGCGGGAACATGGTGGACTCGGACCGATTTCTTGTTATTGTATTAGACCAACTCCTTCCCTTGGAGGCGTATATTCGTAGACTTTTAGGGTCTCTTGCACCCGCGCCATGGCCATTCTAACGCTCTTGTAGCTTTCAGTACGCGGGGTCCTGATTGAACTCCATTCCTCTTGTTCTACCTCTCCTTTGTTTGCCCCAACATTGACCCTGGATGCCATATTTCTTACTCTGCATCCGAACATCTATTGCTGAAGGTGAGGATTCAATCCAGCATTAAATTCATCCGTCGGCGCCTGGTGCCTTCCGCACGTCGAGCCAGGGGAAATTTAACTCGCTTTTCGCCGTACACACACATCATGCTCTTTTACAGTCGTGCTCGGCGTCTCACCCAGTCGCCAACGGCCCTCACTTAGTTCGCTGCCAATTTCGAAGGTGCCTATGCTGCCGAGAGAATCTAATTAATAAGCACAAAGCCGTTTGGGTTTTGTGCAAAGAAACTCCTTAGAGAGTTTAGCTAAACTCTCGGACCGGTTCTGTCGATTGTTCAGCCCAAGACGCCATCCTGCTGGTGTACACAGCTGGCTCCAAGACCAAAGGGGAGTTAGCTTCCATGCTATTTGCCCTTTGTTGCAATCAAAAAAGGGCTCTTCAGTGCGCTCCATATGTCTGCACGGCCGAGCTGGTTTTAATAGAATGCTCGGTACAGGAGATTACGCGCTGTGCGCGGTTTGGATACCCCTTTTCTTATCCTTAGCTTCACTCAGGACGCGCCAAGTACCCTTGAGACACTGGAATCTCGACATCTCCTGGTTTGCAGTATTCGCGATGCTTTGGCTTCTGTGAGCCAGGAGGGGTGTCTAGATTGTCTTCTCCTCGGTTCCAGGACATGTGAGGTTTGCGGGAAATGAGAGCGATGACAAAAGTGATACACTATCGGAACAGGTTGAGCGATCCGCCCCGCCTTTCGGTCTTAGCCACTTTCGACACATTGTAGGACTCGGGCAGCCCTTCGGGATGAATGGCAACGAAGATGGGCGACGGCGCTCCGGAATGTTTTAAATTTGCGTGCCATTGCAACCACCAGAATGTATGACCACATTGTGGTCGAATGTCCTCGTCTGAGAGGGCGCGGTGCCTATTCCGGTATCATGACAGATGGGGTCGCTCCTGATGCTCGGCACTGGCTCATCCAGAGATTGTGGTCTGGTTCGCTGGGTGGAGGTGGGCCTCCTGCATAATATCTATTTTTTTTTAAAATTGTTGATTGCATCTTTGAGTCCTAGAGGGAGACACCTCTTCTGAGGGTCTTGACCTTCCTATTAGTTTTCTTGTTATTGTTTTTCCTTTGTTCCTTATTTTATTATTTAAATTAGCCCTGACTTTACCAATTTCACCTTTAAAAGAGATTACCACGTTTCCGGCATTTAGCCTAACTTTACTACAATCACCTCACTGACAGCCCTCTAAATGACCACTAATACCTCCCAGAAACCCCGTAACTTTACCACTATCATTTTTCAGACAACCCCTGTAGATTTACCACTGACGCCTTTCAGACACCCTCGTTTACCACAAACATCTGACATTGCCCTAACTTTACCAGAAGCACATCTGACACTTCCCCCTAAATTTAACCACAAGTACACATCTGGCACTCCCCCTAATTGACTTCAATCACCTTTCTGATGCCCCCTAAATGCCCACAAGCACTTCTCAATAACTTTACCACTATCATCTTCCATAAAATTCCTATAAAATTACCACTGTGGCATTTCAGACACCCTAACTTTACCACATTTCCACTACCTTCAGCACAAGTACACCTCTCACACCCCTTAACCTTAGCACATGTACACCTGACACTTATCCTAGCTTTACCACAAGTACATCTGGCATTTCCTCTAACTTTACCACTATCAATTTTCATACACTTTCCACTTAGTTAGCTGTATTATACGCTTCCTAACTATCACTTTCTCATTACAAACGCTATCGCCTTTCAGACACTTCAGGAAACTAGCTTCACCACTTTCACCTTTCTGACACCCCTAATTTTACCACAACCATTTTTGTTCATCTACCACCTCCTGTTCGAGGTGCCTCCCTAGATTAATGATAATAATTTGTTAGTTTTTACTATTATTACTTAATTACCCTCTCTTTCCCCTCCCCCCAGTGTCGGAGCGACGTGACCGCCCACGCCCGTCCCAAGAACATCACATGTTGCCGGGAGTCCGACCTCTGCAACCAGTACCTGTTCCCGCAACTTTCCTACAAGGAGGAGGAGCCCCCTTCCAGGGAGGACCCATTGAAGGTGGAGCACCAGCTCCTCCTCGCGGCCATCGTCGTCATGGCATTCCTCGCCCTCTCCACGCTCGTCCTCTGGTACCTGTAAGTGGACCGGGGGCCACACCCTTTCCGTTGGAAGACCTAGGGACATGTGGGGTTGGGTATCGCTGTATTACCCCCTCTGTGATGTCGGTCACCCGTCGTAAAATCCGACAACTCCCATTTATCCGGTGGAACCTTGGGATTGAGTCGGATTTACCGGGCGTTTCAGAAAGGGGGAGCGGGAAGGTGGGTTACTCTCCGACGTGGTGGCAGCGGTGCGTCGTAGAAGTGAGGCTGAATATTACCCCACCCCTGAGTGGAATGGGCGGATACCCTTGTGTTAGAATTCGCTTTTCACATGTAATAATCCCATGATTGTATTTAGTTATCCTTTGCTCAGGATAGTACTTACTACTACATCCTACTAGTTAGACCCTTACTACTAATACTAGTTGTTTACCCAATGCTACTATATTTATCCTTATGCTACTACAACTACCACTATTAGTAGTAGTGCCATACTAATCCTCCTCCTACTAGTTTAGCCCAATAGTAGTATCTGTTGTTGCAGGTGTCGGCAGCGGATCAAGCGCCAGTTGCAGTTGTATAAGCGGGCGTCGTCGATGGGCACGTGCGGTGACGTCATCTTCCCGGAGCACAAGGGCGGCCCTTCTGACACCTTCGACGCGTCCTCGGGTTCCGGCTCGGGCCTCTCTCGTCTGGTAGGTAGGAGTGTCCCGGCCCCAGCATTGAGAGTCCACACCGCCTTCTCCCCACTCCCCCCTCTGCCTAAGTTGTATCTAGATAGTTTGTGTCTTCCCTCCCGATCCTGGGACTCCCTTTAGACCCGCTTCATCCTGGACGCCCATTTTGTGAACAGGTGCAGCTGACGATCGGGAAGCAGATCGAGCAGATTCGCATCATCGGTAAGGGCCGCTACGGCGAGGTCCTCCTCGGCAAGTGGCGGGGCGAGTCGGTGGCCGTGAAGGTCTTCTCCACTACGGACGAGGCGTCGTGGCTTCGCGAGAAGGAGATCTACCAGACGGTGCTCCTGCGCCACGAGAATATCCTCGGTAAAGCGGTAGTACACGGGGCCACGGCTATAGTGGCAGGGATGGGGGTGAAGATGGGTGTAGTGATGTGGAATTATTTATTTTTTTTTATGTCGTGAAAACCAATGAGAGCATTTCCATACAAAGTTTGTAATGGGAGATCTACGAAGTGGTGAAGATAAGGGAAATGTGGTCTACTTAGACTTTCAGAAAGCCTTTGATAAGGTACCACACCGCCGCCTTCTCCGGAAAGTGCGAGCGCTGGGCATAGACGGAAAAGTAGCCGGCTGGATCGAGAACTGGCTAAGTGGCAGACGGCAACGGGTGGTGGTGAATGGACAGGCTTCTGAGTGGGTGCCCGTTACTAACGGGGTGCCTCAAGGTTCTGTCCTGGGACCACTACTATTCATTATCTACTTCAGCGACATGGGCAGTGACATGGTTGCCAAGATTTCTAAATTTGCCGACGATACCAAGCTAGGTATGAACGTTGCAAAGGATGGAAATACTGCCCGCCTGCAGGAAGATCTTGGGAAGATTGGGGAGGGGTGGGACACGTGGCAAATGCCTTTTAACTTGGGAAAATGCAAAGTAATGCATATCGGCCACAGAAACCCCCAATCTCAGTATATCCTTAAGGGCACTGCTCTTGAATCGAGTGACACTGAGAAGGACTTGGGTGTAACAATCACTAGTGACCTCAAGTTCTCGAAACAGTGCATTGAGGCGGAGAAAAAGGCCCAAAGGATGCTAGGCTACATAAAGCGCCAGTTTGGATATCGGAACAAGGAGATTGTACTGTGTTTGTACAACTCACTTTTCCGACCGCACCTGTAGTATGCCGTACAATTTTGGAGTCCTTCATTTCGAAAGGACATCGCGAGACTGGAACGCGTACAAGCCAGGGCAACCAAACTGATTTCCTCTATCAGACATAAAAGTTATGAAGATAGATTAAGGGAATTAGATCTGTTCTCGTTGGAAACCCGTAGACTGCGTGGTCAGCTCATCGAAGTTTTCAAAATACTTAGAGGGTTCGACAATGTTGACTACAGGGGTATTTTCACACTTGTTGAGAGCAGAACAAGAAATCACTGCTTTAAACTTGAACTGAAGCGTTACAACCGCGATCTGTGTGGAAAGCTTTTCACTCACAGTATCTGCGGTAGTTGGAACGCACTTCCAGTGGAAGTTGTCAACAGTGAATCTGTTGACCAGTTCAAGTCAAGACTAGACAGGGTCTTGAAAAATGGCCGTGAAAGGACGTAAAGTTTTTGAGCAGATATGTGCCCGCTCGACTGCTAGTCCAAAGGTACCCTCATTGAATGGACCGTAAGGTCTTCTAGGGTACCATATTTCCTTGTTGTTAGTGTTTGTATATTGAGGTGTGGTGGGCTAGGCGTGGTTTTACATTCGTGTCAGTGTAGTTGTGGGAAGGTTTTAGGATGGGATTATGGAGTTAAATGGGATTCCTGGATTAGGGTAATATGAATCTTGTAGGTGTTGCTATTTTTGACATTCTTTTCTGCTTGGTGGGTGTATTACCGTGTGAGAGAGAGGGCGAGGATGGGTGTAGTGTAGTCAGATCGTTGTAGATTGGTTTAGTCTTATACCAAAGGCGATCGGGTGGGTAGGTGCAGTGTTTGAGTTCAGGTACAGGTGGATGTATTTTTGTATCCGAGGTAGGCATGGGCTATGTGTGTGTATGTGTATGTACTCGTATAATGGCGCCCATCTGGTGACTGCCACCAATGGCATAAGTCGCTGCAATTCAAATTTCAGCCAGGTATAAGGCTACTTTAAATTTCACACTAAAAAACAAACAAACCAAGGAAAGAAAAGCAAACCAACAAAACAAAAAACGCTAAAAAATGAGAAACAGAACAAATGCAAGAAGAAGAAGAATGAAATATACTCAGGTGACTTACTCTGGTTCAGGATCATGTGACCGATACCAAAGAGTCGAATAAAATGGAAGAGGCCAGCCTCCTCCAAAAAGTCAAATAGTTTACAAGCCTGCGCACGAACACGTCCCGAGTAAAAGAGACAAGGAGTAGCGACACCACTCGTCCCGGTACTGGGACAGGTAACGTGCGCAAAGATCACCCAGCTAGGGCCATCTTAGTCAATGATCATATTCTGGACTTTTGTGATCCTATGGAGACTTTTTTTTATCTTAACTTTCCAAGGCATTGGGCGGTCATAGTATCGACTTTCCCTGCATTTTGTTCCTTATGTCTAAAACAGAGGGAAATCCCTCTCCAAGCACTGCCTCGTCCTCCGTACGTGTCGGGGAGGATGAGAGAAAATGAGGGACAACTTAAACCGGTAGAGCGTCTTCCCTCTCTCCATTTCCATGCCGCCCTTGGGCAGCTCCACTTCTGAAAAGGTGCTGCCCATCCCCCTCCCCCCCGATGCGTTCTCAAGGGGCCCTCAAAAAAAATTCCAGCGGAGAGAACGCTTCTCCTCCTTTCTTGAAGAGTTCGGGGTTTACCCCTTTACCCCGTTCTTTGGAGCCGCCCTTGAGAGACTCCATTTTAGTACCACCGGCAGTCTCCCCCTTTCCTATCACAGGGGACTGCCAAGAGAGCGGGCAGGTGCCCTCTCTTCCCGGTGAGGTCGGTTGGCCGGCCAGAAACTTGACAGCGACCGATGGTACTTCGAATGTAATTCGTGATGCCGGGAGGGGGGGGGGGAACTGGGCATGATGCGGGAGGTGACCCAGTTACAGATGGCAGGATCTTCCGTGGTGGCGAATCTAGGCTCGATGACAAACACTGAACCTGAATCAGCCCGTGTACAAACTTCCCACCCCTACACTCTTCGTCAGGTTCGTCCGTGACAGGCTACCTGAGTTGGTGCATCCCGGTTGGTATCGCTATCGCGTGAAGGCATTCGTGCCACTGCCGCGGAGTTGCTTCTACTGCAATCACTTCGGCCATTACGAATCGCTCGTGTTGACGCACAAACTCGGGTTTACACGAAGTCTGTTTAAGTTGCCCCAAGACGGGGGACTCCCCCCAATGCCCCGTAGCCTGTTTTCTTCTTGCTCCTTTGCTTGTTTTTTTCTTTGCTTTTATATGTTTTCTTTTGTTTGTTGTATCTTTATTTGTTTTTTGCATTTCTATTTTAAATCTAGCCTAGTATTAGGCTGAAGTTCTCCTTGGTACCGCTTCGATGGTGGAGAAATCTAAAGCTCTCTTTCCCTCCCTTAACCTTGGGGAAAGCAATGTCGCCTTCTCTGTTACTGTCAGTAATCTTTGTGTTATTTTCGACGAGCAACTCTCGCTTAAACCGCACATCTATCGTATCTGTAAGTCTTCCCTCGGTTTCCTCCGCAACTTCTCACGTGTTCGATCGCATTTTGATCGACGAAGCCTTGTGACTGCTATTCATACCTTCGTCACCTCACGCTTAGACTACTGCAATTCTCTTCTAGTGAATCTCCATTTTTCGTCACTTCGCCCCCTACAACTAGTTCAAAACTATGCTGCCCGGCTCCTCCTTCGCTGCTCCCGGTTCTCTCCTCCGATGCCTCTGTTACAGGAGTTACACTGGTTACCTATTCGCTTCCGTACCCACTATAAAATTCTTCTCATCACCTACAAGACCCTAAACCTCGAGGCTCCACTTTATCTCTCGTCTGCCCTCTCCATCGTCTCCCTCCCTTGCTACTTTTAAACGTCTCCTGAAGACTCATCTCTTCAGAATTGCCTTCTCTCCCCCTCTAAACTTTCTCTTCACTCGTTACACAACCTGCGCTCTGGGAGGGCTAACAACCCTGAAGGGCGCATTATAAATACCTATTATTATTATACCGTGCTTACGGCGACCTTTGCCTTGTAAGCAGTCGCCAGATGGGCTCCTAATATAAAATAAATAGCGCTTTGCCATTGTCATGACCTCCGGTTGTTCCTCGGTGGGTTTGCAGGGTCTATCTAATTTGTGGGTTAAAGCAGGGTGTCCCCCAACCTGGAGAACCTGAAAAAGTCAGGGAATTTATAATTGGTCAGGGATAACCTAGAAAAGTCAGGGAATTTTGACCTACCTACTGTAAATTTTTTAAAACGGTGTTTAACAGGTAGTTTTTGCACTTTTTCAAGTGGTACTTTTAAATATGCTAGGGGTAAAAGTCGCTTTCTTTTCTATTATTGCAAATCAATTTGAAGGATTTTTGCCAAAATTTCAGAAAGATTTCTCATTGACACCATTCCTTTATGAGGAACTCTTTTATTTACTAAAATATATTGGCAAAAGAATTTTGAAACACAAAGTATATGAGGAAAATAGTAGTTTTTGTAGTGCTTTACTAAATGCTGATCTTTACAAAGGTGATAATCTTTTACATTTCAACGATATGGATTTGTCATTTACTAAAAAAACGATTATTTAGAAATTCGCCAAGACGACCAACTGATGAAGAAATAAAGTTGTTCGGAAAAGATTGCTTGATTTTCTTTCAGAATTCCATCTTAAAAATAATAGAACGATCCCCCTTGTGGTTTAGTATAGTTAAAGGCTTCAGCTCCATTTCTCCCAAGGTCATGATGTCATCTAAAAGTAAGCTGTCAAAGACTTGATTTATTGTTAGAAAACTTTATTAAAGTAAATTGCCTAACAGGAATAGAAGCAGATTCCATAAAAGAATCTCATTCTAGATTGATTGAGAATCCGTTTGTTAAAGAAATATGTTGTAATTATGACTTTGAAAAAGGTCGATTAGATTCATTTTTCTCAACAATTTTTAAATCGGGTAACATTACAAATGATCATCAAGATTTTGTTAATATGATAATGTTTCATGGCCTTGCCTCAGTTGAGAGAAGATTTTCAATAAATAAATATTGCATGGACTAATTTATATGATCAGTCATTAGTTGCCAGAAGAACTATATTTGATGAAATCAGATAGATGGATTGGGACCCGTCTTGTTTAAAAATAGACAAACGGTTGTTATTAACTTTCGTAATGCTTGGGGATATTATAAGGATTACCTCGAGGAACAAAAGAAAAAAATATGGAACTTGGTACCTTCATAAAATTTGTTATTGCTTAAAAATTGAATTTGAATTTCTTATTTCTTTATTACTATTATATATTATTAGGACATTTCTTTTGTACCAGGTCGGTATGGGGTTGATGATCCTGGTCGGCTTTCTTTTTTATTCCTATAATTTTAACAAGATTTTGATTCTCTACCAGAATTTCATGTAGGTCAGGGAATTTGAAGTTGGAATTTCA
Organism: Ceratothoa steindachneri; assembly: GCA_963969495.1. Classification (NCBI taxonomy): domain Eukaryota; kingdom Metazoa; phylum Arthropoda; class Malacostraca; order Isopoda; family Cymothoidae; genus Ceratothoa; species Ceratothoa steindachneri. Next base: position 51,344,216 of record OZ018328.1, on the reverse strand, counting down.
GGGGACACCCTGTTTAAAGTCGTACGAAAAACATCGCGGATTCGAGGACGAGCGAAGCCATTTTGCGGGTTTGGCTGTTGCGTTAAGTGCCCGGTAGACGAGACCCCGATATAACGGGTAGGTCCCGAAGAAAATGACAACGAACGGAGCCCCGAAAAATTAAATGACTCCTCTTTTCAGGATTTATCGCGGCTGATATTCGAGGAACAGCTTCGCACACGCAGATGCTCCTCATTACGGAGTACCACGACCTCGGCTCCCTCTACGATTACCTCAAGATCTACACGCTCGAGTACTCTTCTCTATTCCGAATGACGCACTCCATTATCGCCGGGTTATCGCACCTGCACACGGAGATCTTCGGGACGACGGGCAAGCCCGCCATCGCCCACCGAGACATCAAGAGCAAGAATATCCTTGTGAAGAAACGCTCCGGCGAGTGCTGCATCGCCGATTTCGGCCTCGCCGTCAAGTATTCAAGGCAAGTCTTCGGGTGGGAGGATTCGGTGGCCTGCCATGTTGCCCCTGGTTTTGGGTCTTGCCCGCAGGCCAGAGCCCTTGAATAAATCTGTTTTTAACTCTCCACCATCCCCTGGCGGGGTGGCCCATTGCGGTTTGCCTTTCCTGGTGAGCACCGACCACTTTTGCACGCCTTCACTTCTGCGGACTACTCTTCAAGCAGTCGCAGCTCGTCTCCATCTTACGAATAGAATGTATGCTTTTTGTTCAATTTATATTCTCCCAGATGAGCTCAGGTTTTAGATCTTTTATCTCAGCTTCCTACCCCATTTCTTGTTCTAGGTGACTTTAATGCCAGACACTCCGTATGGGGTGATAGAGTGAACATCCTTCAATGCCGTCTACTTGAATCTCTCTTGTGCACTAATTTTTTTAGCATTCTTAACTTGTCATTTTACGTCCCACCATATTCAAACTGATTCTGTCAGTTGCGCGGATCTATCTATCTATCTATTAGTTCCGCCGACCGTATTTCTGATTTCAAGTGGTCTGTTTTAGATGACCTGCATGACAACAACCACTTTCCCATTGTTTTGAAACGCACTACCCTTTCCCTACCCTCCCAGATGAAATGTCGTAAGGGCCGACTGGTCAAAGTTGCATGACGCTTCCTTCACCAGTAAACAAATTGGAGATTTTGTACATATTGATGCAGCTATACATTACTTTTCCTGTTTAGTGTTTGATACTGCAGAGTCCGCATTTCCTCGTACTCGATCCTGCCGGGGCAGAACATCAGTCCCATGGGGGAATGCTGATTGCACTCGTGTGGTGGATACCTATAAAAAGTTTCATACACGCTTCCCCCAGAACCCAACTCTTCCGAACCGTATTGACCGAAATCGAACTAGAGCCATTCGGCAGCGAACTTTACGTCAGGCGCGCACTGACTCCTGGAGGGCATGTGTCTTCCTTATCTTCCACTACCTCCTCAGCTCAAGTGTGTAAGAGAATTAACAAAATCAGGGGTCGGTATGCTGGTCATTCCCCCCTGAAATTGGTAAGAATAGCTCAATCATCTGCAATCCCGCCAACGTCGTCGATATATTAGCATCCTTTTTTGCCGATGTTAGCGTTGAGTCCTACCCGGCGCAGTTTAGACGTATCAAACTTGGACTGGAGGGCGAAGCCCTGCGTTTCTCGGCCGGTGGACAAGAGTCCTACAACCCTGTTCACTACCGCCAAGATGTCCTCAGCGCTGTCTCTTTGCGCTCCCACGTCTCGGCATAGACATTATCCGATACGACTTTCTCGGGCCTCTCCATCCCCGTGCGGAATCACTCCTACTAAATATTTTTAACTGGATTTGGATCCAGAGATTGCCACTACAGAGAGAACAGCTTTAGTCTTACCATTTTTGAAACTAGGTAGAGACAGCTCCTCTCCTTCCCATTATAGGTCAATAGCCCTCACCGGCTGTCTGGGCAAGTTGTTGGAGAAAATGGTGAATGCAGTGGTTTCTGTAATACTATGGCCTCTTAACTCCATACCACTGTGGCTTGTGTAAGAAGCAGAGTACGACAGACCTCTGTTCGTCCCTGATTCAGTACGCCATCTTTTGGTCGACTGCCAGCCCCTGTTTGCCTTACGTATGGAATGCTTCCCATCTATTTTACGTGTCCCATGCAACGATAGACTGCGCTTCCTTTTAGCCGAGGTCCCCTCTTTTAGCACCCATTGCCTCTTCCGATTTTTAATACAATTTGTTTTGTCTTTTCTCTTTTATAGCTTGTAAATACACTTTTTTAATTAACTAGAAATGTATATATTAGTAAACGCACGTCATTTGTTTATTGCCCCGGTGCCCCATTTTTATTCTTTTAATTCTTTTATTGCTTTTGTTTTAACCTTACCACTTCTTATACTTTAGGACCTTGTGCTCTTTTATGTCCTACCACTCTATAATCTTTTAAGATTTTAGCGGCGTACAAAACCTGCTCCAAATAATAAAAGAAAAAAATTCTTTCTGCACCTCCTTTCTTACCTTGCTCGTTGGCTCTCTCAATGTTAAGTACTCCCTCCACCCTCTTGCATTGGATAGAGAGCTCCAGCAGGAGTGTACCTTCATACTCACCCCAGTCATTGTGATCTTAATGCGGATTTCGTTATTCGGTAGAGTACCCAGCCCTAAAGATAATTTATGGATGGCGCAATTCATGATTAACTGTGGCTAGGTGTGGCGGTCGGTTGATCGTTGTGTTATGTCTTTTGCAGTCAGTACGGGATGGATGTGGGCAGCAATCCCAAGGTAGGCACACGTCGCTACATGGCGCCAGAGGTTCTCAATGACTCCTTGAATGTCGCCGGCTTCGAGTCCCTGAAGTGCGCCGATGTGTACTCCGTCAGCCTCGTCCTCTGGGAAGTGTGTCGAAGGTACTTACCCCCCCTCCCCATGCTTGTTCGTTTGCTTTTTTTTTTTTTTAATCTAGCCTAGTATTAGCCTGTAACGTGAGTACGGCGAATTTTGCCCTAGTAAGCAGTGGCCAGATGGGCTCCTTAAAAAAAAATCACCCCCCACCCTCCCTATTTGGTGTTCTCAGGGGCACTTCATAAATTATCACATGAATAGGAGGGTGTGAAGACCCCCCCCCCCTCCCCTTCTAATCTGGATATTTCTTTCAGGGGGGGCTTGTATTAAATTGTCACCTGGGTTGGGGCGCTTGAAAATAAGGTTGAGATATCGCGCCCTTCGAGCTCCGCCATTCTTCTCTCTCTCCATTTTCTGGGGGGAACAAACGCGCCTCCAACAATAGTTTCCTTTTGTTTCTTTTTGGTTTATTTTATTTGTCTACCCACTCTCTTTTTTCCCTATGGACCTGGCCCACAGGGGCGCACACCCTCCCAGCCCCTGTATCCCCCCCCCCTCCGGCAGTCTCAAGCTAAGATTGAGACTACCTGGGCTTTATTTCTTCTAGACATTTTGTTTTAACCAATTTCATCTGTTTTCTAAGCCGGCGGCTAATTTCGCAGGCTAGACGCCAACCAACAACCAGCTTTCTTCAATTTATTTCCCTTGTGGTACCCACTGTAGCCTGTTGCACTTGGTACCCGGAGGAGCTGCACGTTCTAGCGGCCTGGGTGTAAATTAGGGAGGCCCTGTCACTGGGTTGGGGTGAACTTTCTGACGGGGCCTGGAGAAGCTGTTCTTCCTCGCTCCATTTCAGCATTCCTTTCTCTCTACAACTCTCCCCTCAACCCTTTGCTTTAGGTTTAATAACCTGACCAGAGAGGCTTTGGAACCTCTATAAACAATGCCCGCAGGTTGCAAGAGACGAGGTTTGAGTGGTACTTGGCGTTGGGGCACCATTTATTAGAAGATAGGGAAGGGGTTAATGGGACAAAACCTGAGTATAATGGGCTGACCACTTTCCTCCGTCCGTTATCGAGTTCTGTCACAATAGATGCAGTTCCTGGCTGGCCGTCGACGCTTTTATGACCTGTTGAGGAAATTCAACGTTCCTCTTTGGCTGCACAGCTGGGAGCTGCGGTCGTTAGAGATGGACCCTTCATTGAGCAACTTCAGGATAGTGTTCGTCGCTGTGCAGGTGCGAACATCAGTCCTTAACTCATCTTGGGTGGAGACCTGAAAAATCTGAAAACCTCAGATGAGATAGGTTGGTGGAGCGGCTGGACACTGGATATATCCCCACTCACCCCCTCAATTTTTACTGATCACAAGCTTTCGAAATTTTCGTGCGTTGGCAAACAATCGAAATTTCTGTTACGTTCCTCTCAGTGAAACCTCGCGCTACCTTGATGTTGGGGTGGGCGAAGGAATCATCACTGCCACTGTAACCGTTAGAGGGGTTCTTATTTTTCTGTGGCAAATGGGCCACCCCTTTTCCATCTTCGGATCGTCCTCAAGCAGCTTCACTTCTGTAATGGAGGTGCCTTCCCCCCTTCCCGTGCGCTCTCAGTGTTCCCTCCAATAATCTAGCGGAGATGCATTTACATACGAGTTCAGTGTTTCCCCCTTAACCCCCCCCTCTTTTGTAGAGTTTCCTCTGGGTGACTCTAACCTAGCAGCACGGGCTCCAAAAGTCTACCTCAAGACAGAACTTGCCGCCTCGGTCCTTCCCTCCCCCCCTCCGCCTCCCGTTGGTGGCAGGTGAATCCCCTAAGAAGTATAAGAGGAGACATTGTCACCTCGGCCTTTGTCCAGAGGGATCCAGCGCTCCGTCCGGCCCCAGCTTAGCCTCTCTTCCTTCCTTCAGATAGCCCGATTTCTCCCCTACCTCGTCGCTTTTCATACAACCTCTCCCACAACTTTCTCTGGTCAGCCTCTAATTTCACAGGGTAGAATGCTGACCTTCTTCTCAAGCCAACCACCCCGGATCGGGGCTGAGGGGGGGAGGGGACATTGTTCCCTAACCCCTCAGCTCCGGTTCGGGATGGGGTTTTTTTAACAACCTGCTTCATCCCCACCCACATCTTCCTCACATCCCTTTTCCTCTCCTCTTCACAACCTATATTTTTTACGCCGTGTCCAAGGTGGAGCCGCCATGCCGAAGGACTGCCAGGCCACCAGGCGGGAGGGGTGGTCCCGAATGGCGGCGCCTGGCTCTGCCGGGCTTGTAAGCACCTCTCGCAGTGCGGGCAACTGCGAGAGGTGATGAGCTATTGCGTCCCGTAATCAAAAGAGGGTCACCATGCCCATGTATGAAAAAAAACAAAAACCCCAACCCCCAACTTCCCCAAAAACATCTACGGAGCCGCCCTCGGGCAGCTCCACCGAGAAAATGGAGGTCCCCCCCCCTTGTGCTTGCGCAAGGGACCCTCCATAATTCTTTAACCGGAGAGGAGGCTTACTCCTCTCCTACGCCTACGGGTGTAGGGGACTCCCCCTCACCCCCTTCTCTGGAGGTGCTTTCGGGCACCTCCCTATCTCCAGCGGCAGTCCCTCCTTTGCTTTCTAAGGGGACTGCCAAGAAAGCCAGCAGGCAGCCCATTGCCGACCGCCCCTCGTGCAAGCGGCTCGGTAGGGCAAACCCCCTTAGGGGGGAGAGGGAAGCCAGGCCCCTTCGGTCGCTTCCCTCAAAAGACCTGCTGGCAAGAATTTTGAACCTTGCTGGGGTCAAGGCCTGTGCCTCCCCACACCACCTGACTAGTGACAATACTGCCAAGGGGACCTGCGATGTCCTGGGAGGGGATGGCCAACTGGAGGCCCCTCCTGTGATAGACATGGTCCTTGAGGAGACCCAGCCCCAGAGGGTAGGGCCTTCCATGGGGGGGAATTCGGGCTCGGCGCCAAGCACCGAACCCGAATCCGCCCCTATGCAAGGTCCTCCTCAAATGGCTGAGGGCTCCGAGGCAGTAGAAGGAGGGGAGGGATCTCCTCCGACAGGTGCCCCTACGACAACCAGGACCTTCTCCATTTCGGAGAGGGACCTGGCTGAGGCTGGTCCATCTGGCCTGGGGACTTCTGCCGGCGGAGGTGAAAAGCGGGTTCATTCCCCGCCCTCCTCTCCTAAAAAGAAAAAGACTCAAAAGACGAAGAAGACTCGGGGCTCCTCTCCATCCGCGGGGGCTGCGGGGACGGATGGGTCTGCTGCCACTTTGGTAGGCGACCAAGCCAAGATCGGCACATCCGGCCCCTCTACCCCCTCGTGTGCGGAGCCCATGACTACGACTAAGACCAAGAATGCACAGGGCGGAGCCTCGATGACATCGGGGCCCCTGATTCAGAGGTTACCTGGCGTTTTCGAGCCCGCTGGCTTCAAACGCTTCCTCGTTATTCGCTCCACTGATGGCACCATGTTGTCCAAGGGCAACATGATCCATCAGAGGAGAGGATTAGCTAGTGCAATTGGTAGAGAGCCGAAGGTAACCCGTTTCTCGGACGGGAGCCTTCTGGCGAATGCGGCGAATCCCGCCGAGGCGGCCAAGATAAGTGCTCTTCGGACACTTCATGGCACCCCGGTGAGTGTGACGCCGCACTCTACCATGAACTTTGTGAAAGGAGTAGTTTATGCGAGGGAACTCGTTGACTACTCCATTGAGGACATCACCCTAGAGCTGGCCGACCATGGGGCGGTCAAGGTCGAGCGTGTGATGAGAAAACAGGGAGGGGCCTCGAGACCCACCCCTACACTCTTCGTCACGTTCGACTGTGACAAGCTCCCTGAGTCGGTGCGTGCCGGTTGGTACCGCTACCGCGTGAAGGCATTCGTGCCACTGCCGCGGCGGTGCTATTACTGCCACCGCTTCGGCCATACGAATCGATCATGTAGACGTGCAAAATCGGGGTCACCCGAAGTCTGTGTAAATTGCTCCAAGGTCGCACACGATAAGTCCAAATCGTGTGTGGCCAAGTGTGTCAATTGCGGAGAGCCGCACCCTGCTTCTTCGAAGCAATGTGGTGCATATCTCCTTGAGAAAGAAATCCTGGCCGTTCAGGCCCAGGATCGACTCTCATTCCGCGAGGCAAAGGACTTGGTCCTGGCGCGCCCGGCTCTGCCTGGGACGTCATATGCCTCAATAGTTAGAAAGGCACCCTCTGCTCCTGGCCCATCCAGGCCAACGAGCACGGTTGTTTCCGCGCCCATTCGGAGCCCTTCTGTGGGCTCTACCCAACCTGGGCGCTCCCCTGGTAAAGCTGGCGGCAAAAAGGGTTCATACCCTGCCCCGGCTAAAACCAGGGCTCCCCCCTCTTCCCCCAGCGTGACCGTTTCGCGTAAAGCGAAACGGCCACGCGCCTCCACCGAGTCGTTAGACTCACAGGAGGCAACACCCCTGAAGATGGTCGCTAGGCCATCTTCCGGGGTTCCTAAAGCTGTTCCCCGAAAGGAGGACAGCAACAAAGGAGCTTCGGCCCCTTTGCCCACGCCCCGAGGTGGAGCGAGTGGCTCGGAGACGGTGGTTCCTCGAAAAGAGGCCCCCCCGCCTCCGAAGCCGCAACGCCCGCCTAAAGTTTCGAGGCGGAGGGAGGAAAAGACTCGCATGGCGAGCCCAACCTCCCCCAATAAGTCCTCGAAGGCGACAGCGCCTTCAGCGCTTTGTCCGGCCAACAGCGCCCGGGGTTCTGCCCCCGGGAAGCGTACGGCCATTCCCGTGAGGGTCTTCAATTCGAGGAGGGCCCCCGCGTCTCCTCCGAGCTAGGCCTGGAGGGCATATTCCTTCAATGGAATTGCCGTGGACTCCGGGCCAACTGGGAGGAGCTGCGGAGGCTCGCCTCATCCCGTTCCCCGTTAGCTATTTTTTTGCAGGAGACCATGCTAGGCGCGTGCCCCCTGCCTGCCCTCCCGGGGTATAAGGGTCTTGCGACCCAACCACCGCGGGACGGCCGGGCTGGGGGATGCGCGGTTTACACCCGGCATGATGTCTCCGTTCTTCCTTTCTCTTTAGATACCTCCTTTCAGGCAGTGGCTGTGCAGCTGCACCTGGATAGGAGGTATACTATCATTTCTGCGTACATTCCACCGTCAGCTGACTTCGACGCGGGGGACTTTCGCCGCGTCGTGGCACGGTTGCCGAGGCCCTATCTCTTGCTTGGAGATCTGAACGGCAGGCATCCTCTCTGGGGAGATTACACCATAAATCCCAGGGGACAAGTCCTTGCCGATCTGATCGAAGAGCTTGAGATGGGTGTCCTAAACGTGGATGAGTTTACGCATCACTGTCCGAGAACCGCTTCATTTTCTTGCCTTGACCTATCTTTGTGCTCTTCGGATGCACAGCCTGATTTTGATTGGGGGGTGGTCGATGACCTCCATGGTAGTGATCACTTTCCCATTCAAATATCATTTTCAGGGCAACTGCCGCCTGAGAGACCACCTCGGTGGTGCTTGGCGCGGGCGCGGTGGCCTGCATTTCAGGAAATGACTGAATTCTCTATCTCAGTCAAGGAGTTTAGGTCGGTAGATGAGGCCGTCGAGTTCTTCTCCGGCAACCTCATCGCCGTGGGCCTGACTACTATTCCTAGGACGTCTGGCCGTTTTGCACGCCGACCACTCCCATGGTGGTCGGCCGAGTGTGAGACGGCCCTCAAACAGAAGCGTTATGCCTACATGCGCTATAAGCGCCGCCCGAACGATTTCACCGTCGCTGAATTTCGTCGGGCTAGGGCTAGGTTCCGGTATATTTCGAAGCACGCCCGCCGCTCTTCTTGGCGGGCATACGTGTCTTCACTTAACGGGAAGACCCCTTTAGCTGAGGTGTGGAAGCGAGTCAAAAGGATTCGGGGCAAGTTCTCGCAGGACCCCCCTCCCGTTCTCCAGGAGAATGGGACCGCAATCTCGGACCCCGCGTCCGTGGCGGAATCCTTAGCGACCGCTTTTTCCGCATTCTCTAGCCGTGATGCTGCTCCGCCAGCATTCAATGCACGTCGTGATGTCGCGGAAGGCCGCCGGCTGGACTTTACCTCCAGAGGCGGAGAACCCTTCAACGACAAGTTTACTGTGAGTGAGTTGCGTTCCGCTCTCGCTTCGTGCGCGGACACCGCCCATGGTCCGGACGATGTCCCGTACGCCATGCTTCGACACCTGGGTGAGCGAGGCATGGCCTTTCTATTAGATTTGTTCAACAGGATCTGGGTGGAAGGTCTCCTCCCAGACTCCTGGCGAATCGCTACTGTGCTCGCCTTTCGCAAGCCGGGGAGAGATCACTCTACTCCGACCGGTTTCCGCCCAATCTCTCTAACCTCTTGCGTGTGCAAGTTGATGGAGAAATTGGTAAATGTTAGATTAGCCTATTTCCTGGACAGCGGAGGCCATCTGTCTTCTGCACAGTGCGGCTTCCGTAAGTTTCACTCCACGTCGGATGCTCTGCTCCGACTGGAAAATGCCGTCTGCGAGGCTTTCCTTCGTAGACAGCACTACGCCACGGTGTTTTTTGATCTGGAGAAAGCCTATGATACCGCATGGCGATACGGTATCATGGAGACTCTCCACACGATGGGGGCGAGGGGACGCCTCCCAATGTTTATATCTGAATTTTTGCGAGATCGTCGATTCCGCGTACGGGTGGGGGGAGCCCTCTCCGGCCCAAAGGAGCAGGAAGAGGGTGTCCCGCAGGGAAGTGTCCTCAGTGTCACACTCTTTGCCCTGAGCATCAACGGCATCACCTCGGTGCTGCCGGAAGATGTTCTCGCTACGCTCTACGTGGACGACCTTTCGATCTCTTTTGGCGCGGCCCAGATGCCAACTCTGGAGCGCCGACTCCAACAGGCATTGAACCGCGTCTCTTGCTATGCCAAAGCGCACAGGTTTCGGTTTTCTTTGGCCAAGACTAAGGTGGTGCACTTCTGCCGCCATCCACGGCTTCACCCCGACCCAGATTTGTTTCTTAATGGGGTGCGCCTGGATGTGGTTGAGTCGCACCGTTTCCTTGGTCTTGTATTCGACCGACGCCTCACCTGGGAGGCTCACATTCGCAGCCTTAGGGTCTCTTGTACCCGCGCCATGGACATTCTCCGTTCCGTGACGTTCAGCGCTTGGGGCGCTGATAGGGCTACCGCCTTACTTTTTTATCGATCCTTTGTTCGCTCGAAGCTCGACTACGGATGCGAGTTTTATGCATCCGCAGCCGAGCGTTTATTGCGGAAGGTGGATTCGATCCACCACACCGGCCTTCGCCTTGCGACCGGTGCCTTCCGCACTTCCCCCATTGAGAGCCTGTTGGTCGATGCTGGGGAGATGCCACTCGCTCTGCGCCGCGTGCAGTGCATCACTCGCCTGTATGCGCGAGCCCGGCGCCTCCCTCAGTCGCCAACAGCTCTCACTGCATCCGCAGCTGATCTCGATGGTGCCTATGCCGCCGAGAGACGCCAGTCATACCCTAAGCCCTTTGGGTTTAGGGCCAGGAAACTCCTTCGAGAGGTAGATATAGCTCTCGGGCCGGTGGCGCCCCTGGTTCTGCCCAGGACGCCACCCTGGAGGGTACCACATTTGGCTATTTGTCGCCACGCCTCTGCTCCCAAAGCTTGTACTGCGCCGGGAGTATTGCGTTCGATCTTTTTGGAGCACACATCGTGTCACGCTGGTACCGTGCCAGTGTATACGGATGGCTCCAAGTCCCAAGAGGGGGTCGGCTTCCACGCCGTATCCCCTCTGTTTGAAGTCAGCGGGGCTCTACCAGGCGCTGCGTCTGTCTTCACGGCCGAGCTGGTGGCAATACACCACTCGGTACGGGAGATTACGCGACGTGCCCGGTTCGGAGACCGGATTGTGATTTATAGCGACTCACAAAGCGCCCTGAGTGCTCTCGGGGCATTGGAATCTCCGCATCCCCTGGTTCGCGAAATCCGTGACGCCACGGTTTTGGCGAGCCGGGCAGATGTCGAGATTATCTTCTGCTGGGTTCCTGGACATGTAGGAATTGCGGGGAATGAGCGCGCCGATGAGGGCGCCAAAGAGTCCGCGAGGACTCTGCGACCGGACCAGCGTTTCGCTCTTCCTCACACCGACTACATGGCAGGAATACGGGCAGCTCTTCGGACTGCTTGGCAAAGAAGATGGGAGACGGTCGAGGGGAACTTAAAGTTGCGTGCCATTGCGCCGCGACTGTTCCCATGGACCTATCCCCCAATGCCGCGGCGGCTTCAGGTTGCTTTCTGTCGTCTTCGAATCGGACACACTCGTGTGACGCATCGTTACTTGGTGGAGCGCTCGCATGTGCCCTATTGCAACGACTGCGTCGTCCCCCAGACTGTTCGGCATATTCTTGTCGAATGTCCCAGTCTGGGTGATCTTCGCGCACGATACCTGTCTCGGTACCGGGATGGGCGGGGTCGCTACCGCCTGTCCCTTGTACTCGGGACGAGTTCGTGCACCATGACTGGTGGACTTATTGACTTTTTGGGGGAGGCCGGCCTTCTCCCCTTTATTTAAGGTTCCTTTTTTTGTTATTGTTTTGTTTTAGATTGCACTCTCCTGCACCGGGGTGAGGGGGACCTCCCCCCGCTGCCGGAGATTGCTTCGATTGTTAAGTTTTTCAAATTTATATTGATTGTTAAGTTTTCATATTTTAACTTTAAAGTAGCCTAATTCTAGGCTGTCGTGTTTTTCGGCGACTTATGCCCAAGTGGGTAGTTGCCAGATGGGCTCTATAAAAAAAAAAAAAAAAAAAAAAAAAAACCTTTGTCCAGAGACCTCGTCGACCTGAGAATCGCGACACTTGGGGGGGGGGGAGCCCCCTCTATGAGGTGGAGATGGTCCCAGAGATGCCCCTGCCCCAGATGGTAAGGTCGTCCAAGGGGACGAACCTGGATTTGAGAAGCACCTTCACTCCCCGCCCTCCTTTCTCGCCTTTTCTGAATTGGAGTCGAGATCAAAACGACTAGGAGGAGTTCCTCTCCCTCTGCGAGACGACCGGTTCTGCTGCCATTTCGGCAAGCAATCAGGTCAAGGCCTGCACGTCCGATCCCTGAGCACTCTCGGGCAGCGAAACCCAGAATATGAGCACCACCCCACTTTACTAGGTTGGTGAGTGGAGCCTCAGCGATGTCCGAGAGCTTCATTGAGAGACTACCTCTCGTTTTCCACTCCACTGACTTCAAATGCTTCTTAGTGATTCGCTCCACTAATGGCAGCAAGTTTGCCAAAGCCCTCCATGTTCCATCATGGGGTAGCACATGCTATCACATCACAACATCGCCACCGTACCAGAATACACAAACAATACATTAACACACTAGGACAATGCCTCACACAAAACCGGATGACAGCAAACGCAGCAAAATTATCAATAATACTATTTACCCTGACAATAAAACTAAGTAGACAAGTACTCCCCCAACAGTACCTTTGGGCAACAGAAGGAATCCCTCAAACACTATTCAAACAATTCATACCCACCGCCCTAAACCACACTGCACCGGCATGGCGCTCAACACTCAAAAACACCAACTCCAACCCTTTCCAAAGTACACAAAACAACGCACTCAATCATTACAGGATGCACAAAAAAACACACCTACCCCGAAACTAACATATTACCCACTAAAGCACACCTAGACATGATAGGAACCGAACACTTGAGCAGAGTACAAATCCCACTCCTTTCACAACACAACCACCACAACCCAGACAAAAAAGATATCCCAACACCCTACATCCAAGCTAAGCTCAATAACTCCCCTCCCCCCTCCATTTCCCCAAACCACATATTAATAAAACATATCAGCACAGTCCACGCCGCGAACACGTACAACTGCCGGGCATAACCATATGCTTGACACTTATACCACAAGAATACAAAGTTCGCACAAACACCAACATGCACTGGGTGCAATCGAGCCCCAGAAGACACAAAATACCTTCTCGATTGCCCTACCGGACTGGACCTATAGACACGCCTGAGGGACGTTGTGATGTTCCTGGGGGCCGCCTCCTCACTAAAGAGAGGTAGGCCGGCAAACAAGTAAGTAAGTTGGTAGAAAGTTGAAGGTTACACGTTTCTCAGACGGAAGCCTTCTGGCGAATGCGGTGGATCCTTTCGAGGCAGCCATGATTAGTGCCCTTCGGACACCTAATTGTCCGCCGGTGAGTGTGACGCCGCACTCTACCATGAACTTCGTGAACGGAGTGTTTTACTTGAGGATACCCGTGGACTACTCCATAGATGACATCACCTTACAGCTGGCCAACCATGAAGCGGTAAAAGTCGATCGTGTGATGAGAAAACGGGGAATGACCTCTAGACCCACCCCTACACTCTGCGTCACGTTCGACCGTGACAGGGTCTTGAGTCGGAGCGTGCAGGTTGGTATCGCTACATTATCAAGACATTCGTGTCACTGTTGGGGAGGTGCTGCTTCGGCCACGCTAATCGCTCATTTAAGTGTGCAAAGTCGAGTTTGCTCGAACTCTGTGTTAATTGCTCCAAGACTACAACAAATGTCCTTATTGTGCACGGTTGTTTGTGTTAATTCAGGAGAGCCACACCCTGCTTCCTCGAATCATTATGGGCGTTAAGTTCAGACTGTCAACTGATTCTCCTTGTTGGTAAGGATCTGGTCTTGCGGCCCTCTGTGCTATGCCTCCCAATTATAAAAAGGTATCTTCTGTTCCTGGTCATTCCAAGCCTGCGAGCACTGTCGATCCGCGCCCATTTGGAACACCCTCCCCCACACACCACGGTAAACTTGAAAGAGAATACAACGACTTATGCCCTTGTAGGCAGGGGGCGGCCATTGTAGGTACTCGAATGCTCCAGCTCCGAAGAGGACGTTGGCTTCCACGCCGTATCCCCTCGTTTGAAGTCAGCGGTGCTTTACCAGGCACTGCGTCTTGTCTTCTCGCCGAGCTGCTTGCAAAAGACCGCTCTGGACGGGAGAGAACGCGTGTTCTATATCGACCCACAAAGCGCCCTGAGTGCTCAGGGACATTTGAATCTCCCTACTCCCTGGATCGCGGTATACGTGACGCCACTGTTACCACGATCAGGTTGGATGTCAAGATTATCTTCTGCTGGGTTCCTGCGCATGAGGGAATTGCGGGAAATGAGCGCGCCGATGAGGTCGCTACGACTGGACGACCAGACCAGCGTTTCGCTCTTCCTCATACCGACTATTTGGCAGGAATACGGGTTGCTTGGCAAAGAACATGGGAGACGGCCGGTGAGAATTTAAAGTTGCGTGCTATTGCGCCACGACTGTTCCCATCGACCTACCCCCTAATGCCGCGACGGCTTCAGGTTGCTTTTAGACGTCTTCGAATTGGACACACTCGCGGGACGCACCGCCACTTGATAAGAACGCTCGACTGTGGTGACTGCGTTGTCCCCCAGACTGTCGGTCGCATTCTTGTTGAATGTCCCAGTCTGGGTGATCTTGGCGCATGTTACCTGTCCGGGTATTGGGAGGAGCGGGGTTGCTACCGGTTGTCCCTTGTACTCGGGACGAGTTCGTGTTCACCGACTTGTGGACTATCTGACTTTTTGGAGGAGGTTGGCCTCTTCCATTTCCATTTTTACTCTTTGTTGTAGGTCGAATGTTCCTGCGCCGGGAAGGGAGGGGGTGGTAGCGGGCTTCCCACGACGCCGGAGCGTGCTTCCTTCTTACTCTTTTGTTTCTTGTTTTTTTACTTTTGTTATTTGGTTTTGCCCGGGTAGGTAGTCGCCAAATGGGCTTTTAAAGAAAGAAAGAAAGAGCGCTATTGAATAATAATAAAAAAAAATTCACACACCCACTCAGTTTAGAAATTGAAGCGGCTTAATCACCATGACTGGGGGCCGCGACATCCCCGCCCGTTACCGTCACTCCGTTCGCAATGGAAAAAAAACGTGCGCCCTCGAGAATTAAGAACATTTGTGAACAAGGGTAAAAATTGGTATACCCCTTCCCCTAACGAGATGCTATTCCATATAGCGCCCCATCAGCCCCAGATTTAACCGTGATGAGACGGGACACTGCAGGGCATAGCTTCACCCATCGCTATGAAGCGCCAATTCGGTGTTAAAATAATGAGTGTCTAAACTTGTGCTTGATACCCCGTCAAAGGGGTAGGTAGTATTTTAGCGTTGATGCGCACCGACCTCGATTTGTGAGGATGCGGAGAACGATGATGATGCCAAATTGATACAAAGAGGACACATGCTTTAAAGTTTGGACTTCTCAGTGAGGACCTTTGTTTGAAAATGGGAGTCGATCGTCGTCCCTCTCATCCGGTGCCTAACCGCACCCGGTGTGGTTTAACTTCGCTCCAGGTGTGAAGTTGTGATTTTGTTCAGGTTCTTTTCCCCGATTCGAACCTCGAGGGAGTTTCCCCACTCGGTTGGATTAATTATAATTGCGATTCCGCCCCATCCCCAGATGTAGCATCCGTTCGGGCGATAACCACATGGAGGCGAACGATTATCAGCTTCCTTACTTCGACTGCGTCTCCGCCGACCCATCCTTCGACGACATGCTCCAGGTCGTCTGCATCAAGGGGTTCCGGCCCCAGATCCCCAACCCGTGGTTCAGCGACCCGGTAAGTAATAGGTTGCGCCATGTTCGTGGACGAGATCCCCCGACCGGATAATGCAATGTACATAAAGATTAGAAAGACAATGGCAAAGCCCGAAGGCACCAGGGGACGGTCGTCGTTAGCGATACCCTGTGTAGACTTACACCTGGTAGAGCGGCACGTCCTCCCTGCCCGAGTGCCAGCAGTTAAGCACCATCTGGCATGGCCTCCTGGCCATATTAGACGCACCTGCGCACCCTCTCTGTCCCACTGTTTATATGACCCGCTTCTTTATATCTTCCACTACCTTCTCTCTGCCTACATTCACCAGTTTCCATTCTGATCTCTCCTCACTGATTTGTGACAGCAGGGGGGTACCCCGTGTGCAATGCTACAACTGGTACCTGAAGGAGTCGCACGTCATCCCGGTCCAAATGCCCATAAGGAAGTCCTGGCTCACAGTTGACAGCCCCTGGGGAAGCTGTTGCGTTTCCCATCTCATATGGACCCCTTTTTCTAAGAGTATCCCCTCCTTATTTCCTCTATCTTGCTTTAAGGTCCTGACTAGCTACTGCATGCCTCGTGAGAAGAGGGGCTTTCGAACCTCTATAAACAGATACGCAGGTTGCAAAAGATTCGGTTTGAGGGTTCCTGGGATATGGGGTGCAATTAATGGGAAGATCGGTTTTGCCCCCAATCAACCTGCTCCAAATGGGCTTCCTACCTCCCTCCGACCGTTCTTGGGTGCATGAGACTATACTGCTTATGTCGGGTGGGCTATAATATTTTGTTGACTGCCGTGCCAAGGATAAGTCTCGGGTGTGCCGTGTATGGATTTGCCACACGAGATCTTCAGATCCTGACTGTCCTCTCGACGTTGTGTAAGACTTAGTAAGACATCCAATCGGTCGCACCTGCCTCTCTGGCTGCTTAGTTGGGAAGTGCGGCATTTAGGGATTGACTGTTCGTTGGGCAACTTCTGGTCGATGTGTGTCGTGGCACAGGTGTGACCCACACACATTAACACGCCCATGGTTGGAACCCTGAAAAGTCCTGTCCCCGACCCTTTGTATGGTCACAAGTGTACTGAGTTATTGTGTGTGTTGGTTAGCGACTTAAAATTTAGGATTTATGTTTCGGAAAGCAAATCTTCCTTCAACCATGTTGGGGTGAGCAAAGACAACACACCTCATAACCTAAAAAAATGGTGGAGAGAGGCTCCCCTATAAAAAATAAATTAGTAATTCCATTAGATTCTTCAAAAACTCTTAACAAACTTTAATAAGTTTCTATGATTGATTAAAATTTACAGTAAAAATGCATACATGTGCATGTGACTGCATATGTAGTATCTATATCTACAAATCTTCCAAGGATGGGCAGTAGATAACTTTTTAGAAGTAATAATAACTTGGCCTCTGTTGCTAAGCAACCACCAGTTTCACAAAAAATGGCTGTCACCCCGGTGGCAGAAACATGGCTGGATGAAATCTCTCTAACCCTTTTTCGTATCTGAGTTTCAGTTAACAAAAAGATTATTATCTTTATTCAACAACTGAAGATATATATCCTCACGTCCCATAAATAGGGCCCCGGGCCCCTAATTTTTTAATGATTAAACTTACTATAAAGGAACCATTTGCTTAATAAGGTTACCTAACCATTGGAAGGTAAGCTTCTTTATTAAGTCTAGTATTCCCCCATTTTTCTTTATTTATTTTATATTTTCTGAAGTTTGTTGGGTTTTTGATTTCCCAGCCCATTTTTCAATTGGGTCTCTGGTAGCATTAGGCACTCATTCACTCATTAGCGTAAAGTTCTATATATAAATTAAACCCCCTACTAACCTTTAAACATATAGTGAGAGATAAATAGAAAATATTCTATATCTCCTCTGACCACTCTGCATTTGTAAAGGGCTTTATCCTAGCGAAAAAAGGGCTTCCCCCTCTACTTTGTTTTCCCCCCCGTAACCCCTTACACAGAGTCGCCCCCATGCAACACACTAATTGGAACAACTGCTGGCCCACCTTTCTCTTTCCCAATGGCTTGCCTAGAAGGTTACCAGCAAAGCCGCCAAGAATTGATTGTTTCCAGTTGAGCAGCCTGTTAGAGTAATCGCCCTTAGAGGGGCAAGATGTGGCGGGGGGAGGGCTGCGCCATTCTTTTCTGATAGAGGTCGGTTTGTTTGCCCCAAAGATGTGTCTGGTAAGTGCCCGGGCGGCCAAGTAATAAAAGAAAACTAAAAAGACTGTCGAATCTACAGGTGAAAAGGCCAAGGATGGCACGTCTTGTAAAGGGTTTCCTTATGGGGCAATTCAACGCTGACAAGACAATATAGCTAGGTGAGCGGAGCCTTGATGACATCTGCCCCCCCTACCCTCACTGAGAGATTGCCTTGTGCTTTCGAGCCCGCCAGCTTCAAACACTTTCTAATCATTCGGTCTACTGACGGCAACATTTTGTCAAAATGACACAGGTTCCTTCAGCATCAGGCATTAATCGAGTCGCATGTTCTCGAACATGACCCTTTTAGTCAATGTCGCTGACCATGCACAGTCGGCCATTTTGCGTGTTCTACGGACATTCGATAGCTTGGCTGTACATGTGACACTGCGCTCTACTAAAAAATTCGTTAATGGAGTGGTCTATTTGAGTTAACTCGTTGACTACTCCTTAGAAGACATCACAGAAAAGCTGCTGGCGTCTTACGAGCGGTTAAGGTCAAACCAGCAAAGAGAGACCTACCTCTACACCCTGTCGTTCGATCCTTTACAGGCTCTCTGAGTCGGTTCGTGCCGGTTGGTATTGCTACCGCGTCGAGGCATTCGTACCATTGCCGCAGGGGTATTGCCATTTACACCGTTTTGGCCATCAGAATCGAACCTACAGCCATGCTAAGTAGGGTCAACCCAATATCTGCGCTAACTAACTGGTCCGATTTTGGGTGGTAGGCGGTCAACGACCTTCATGTTAGAGATCACTTTCCCATTCAACTATAATTTTCTGGGCTGTTGCCACCTGAGAAACCTCCTCGGTGGCCGTGGAATTTTTCTATCGTACGCTCATCTCATGTGCCTGACTACTAGAACGTGTGGCCGTTTCACACGCCCTCTGCTTCCTTGGTGGTTGGTCAATTGTGAGACCACCCTTTGAGATAAGCGCTATATATCCGCTACAAACGCCGTGTCAAAGAGTTCACGTAAATGAATTTCGTATGTTTCGAAGCAGGCACGCAGCTAATCCTGCCGGGCATACCTGTCTTCACTTAACGGGAAGACGGATCTTGAGGAGGAGTGGAATCCAGGCAAAAAGATTCTGATCAAATTCTAACGGCTCCTCTCCCGTCCTCCAGGAAAACGAGGACCGCAATCTTTGTCCACGCGCTCGTGGTCGAGTCTTCCTCGACCGCATTCTCTCGCCTCGATGCTGCCCCTACATCATTTAAAGCACTTTCTGGGCTTGCTGAAGGTCACCTTCTGGACTTTATACCCAGAGGCGGGGAAACCTTAAACGACCTTTTCAGACTGAACTGCGTTCCGCTCTCGCTCCGCCCGCGCATAACGACCCTGTTCGGGACGATATACGGTTTGCCATGCCTCGATACGTAGGTGAGGTAGGCATGGCCTTTCTCTTAAATTTGTTTAACAAATCTTGCTTTTCGTCAGGTTGGTAGAGATTAATCTCCCCCCTGCAGTTTTTTTGCCCGATTTCTCTAACTTCCTGTGTGTGCAAAAGGTGGAGTCCCCTATAAAAATGGCTTGGGCTGGTGGATGTCTCGCAAGTCGTTTTTTTTTTTATCCCGCAATGGGGTATCTCTTGTAGCCTGTTACACTTTGTACCTTGAGCGGCTGAACGTCCTCCCGGCCTGAGTGCAAATTAAGTAAAATCCGTCACTGGATTGACGAACTCCGACGGGGCGGAGAAAAGTTGTTGATGCGTTTCCTCCCAACTCCTCAGTGCTACTTTTTTTACGATTACCCCCTCAGCTTTTTGTCTCCCTACAAGAAGGACGATGGTCTATCTCGCGGCGAGACACCCGGCTAAAACTGAAACCTGAAAGAGAAACACGACCTTCCCTTTCCAGTGCACCGCCAGAGGTACCTTCCTTTGTAGGTCTGAATGAGCAGCACGTCCTCCTGGCCTCAGTGCCTGCAAGGATAGATTCGACACAGAATGAACTCCCACTCTGATTCCAGGTCTAGGTGAAGCCTGTGCATTTCCCCGGTCCTTGTATGCTCCTTTTCCACTAGTACATCTTCATCCCCTTTCATTGGCCACTTCTTATACTGCCTGTCTTGGACTACGGCTCTGGCTCCTCATCCATTGGGTGTTGGAGGTGGTGACTGACCTCCCTGAAGTCTGTCACTAAGTCGGATCCGCCGCCCTGAAATGCCCATCACTCCCCTCGTATGATTTGGTCTGGGGTTCCCAAAAAGTGGTGCGATGTGGGTATGGTACTAGTACTTGGCCGATCCCGTGTTTTGTCTGCTCGTGGGATCGAGCCCATGCCTTGAAGTGAGACGTCCGATGCCGTATCCAGAGGAGGCTAGCGAAAGCGCCACCAGGTAGAAATATATTCAAGACGCGTATGACCCAATGCTGCATGGTGGTGGTTTGGGTGGGGGTGGGGGTGTTTAAAGTGTAAAGATGAAATAAAAAGAGAAATCGAAAGGTACCCATTAATTCAAATCCACGAACTCATCAAATTTGGATAACCACACGGCGCATGTTTTCAAAATCTTGTGCACAAAAACAGAAATGGTGAACAAAATCTACCAGAACGGATTACTCTTTCTTTTTTTTTTAGCATTAGAATCCCACCGGAAAATATGGAGAGGGAGAGAATATCGAATCAACATACAAATGTGCTTCAACTGCTATAAAATGGAGGACCAGGCAGCAAAAAAACTGCACAGAAAGTGAACAAAGTTGCTTTGAATATGGCCAAGGAGGGCACTTTTGGAAAAACTGCCCAACCGACGCAAAAAATGCCTCAACTGTGGAGGGTCACGCTGGTCAATGGCAATGGCTTGCCCAAAGAAGAATGAAATAAAACTAAGGAAAGAAAAGTAATAAAAATACATACATTGAGAAAACAAGAAAAGCTCAACCTACACAGGAGTGGCAAGAAATGAGGGAGTCAAAAACTAATCTCACAATACCAAATGAGTTATCGATGGAGCTTCTTGCGTTCCATACTTACTGTATGCGCACGTAATGAACTTAGGGAAACCAGGAATTTTCAGAAACCCTCAGTACTATACTGGTAAAAAAAAAGAAATGAAGAAGCTGTGATTTCCTGAGAACCCACCCTCCTAAGAAATCCTAAACCTCAGTGAGGCTATGCCCACACGAGTGGAGAAACCTAAACTAAAAAAAAAGAAGGAAAAAGAAAAATAAAGTCTCCGGTAAAGAAACCACAACTGCAGAAGAGGAAGGAAGGAAAATGGCCGTGGAAAGCAACATTACGAGGTTTGAGGCAGAAGTCGGTAACCCCAAAATTTACGTAAGCCGTCCGAGGGGGAAAAGGCAACAATTCGTAGTCACAGCGTAAGATTTTTGAGGAATTTCTCCTCAATGACAGAATCAGAATCTTCCCTGGTGATTGCGTCACCTTACACCCAAACACATTCTAAGATTTTTTTTATGTGGAAAGTATAAGGCTAGTGGTGCCGAACCAACCAAAAGGTCCACCAGATAAACAACAAATGACGACTGAAACGATTTATAGTGGCCAATGGCTCACCATTTCCCTTCCAAATTATCAAACAAAGGAGGAATGATGAGTCCTTGATTTACTGGAAGCGTGAAAGCGCCCAAAACAAGATCCAGCTCCCATGGAGCTAAAATAACCGAAGGAAGAGTAAAAATAAACAAAAAAAAAACGAACACAACAACTCACGGCTATTACAACTACCCCAATTAAGTCGATTTTACCAGACAAGACTTCCCGAGCAAGAACCCCCCCAAAAATAAGCAACCGATGAAGACTTCAAAAAGTGATAAAAAACAAAACAAACTACAGTGAACAAACTGACACACTAAAGTGAATTGCACCAAGGAGAAACTCAAAGTAAAAACATGAGGAAACATCCGATACAAACAGACAAACACTCTACAAACAAATAAGCACAAAACATACAAAAATAAATCAGGATAAAGCTCGAACATATAGAAACATAACGGCATGACTGCTACAGAATACACATGAGTGCAATAGTGAATAAATGAATAAAAACAGAGATTAGACGGACCTCCCGTCAGGTTTATTAAAGGGATTAATGAGAGAATACGAATAACAGAGATTGGCGGATCTCCCGCTACCTGCGGAGAAGTTGCACTGAACGACTGGATGAATGAAAGACGAATGACATAGAAAAATTAGGGATCGTGGTTCGGATTCCACGTTAATCAGTACGTCAAAATATGGAATATTCCATTTTTTGTCTTCTACCCTACTTTTTGCTGAAAGGTCAACCTTAGATCAACTTCAATTTCTTTTACTGATTTCTCTTTTCACCCATCTTTCTTCTTCTATCCATCAGCACGGCCCCCGCCGTTTCTTTTCCTTTGGCCTACCAGACACGGTGGGACCTGAAGGGAGGAGGGCTTTGGGGAGCCGAGAGGGATCGCCCGAGGGTTCTTTCCCCCTCCCGCCCCGTCAGGCGAGGAGGGGAAAGCCTGCGAGCGATACTTGTATTCAGCTTCCACAAAAAAGTCTCCTATAGAAAGTTTGGAAGGAGAGAAAATGTGGAAGGCAACTGTTTGAGGAAGGAATTTCTGCCTAGGCCTAACAAGGTGTTATTTTTAATGTCGTTGATTGGTGACGATCCCATTTTGTGGTGGGACGGCGATGAAATGATATTCATATGGGATTCATCGCTCTGGTTCGAGACGACGCGTTTGTGTGGGCGTGGTGTAGGATCTGTGTTTTGATGCTAACGCCCCCCTTTCCTCCCTGGCGTGACTTATGGGCACCATTCTCTCCTGGCAGAGACGCGTACTTGCGTGCTGTCTGTTGGTAATCCAACAGAGACGCGCGTTTTCCCTCCATCTCAAGGGGATTTCCTGTTTCTATCTTCTACCCTTTTTGTTTCTTCATCGGCTGTTTTGGCATTATTAGACTTTCATATATAGTTGCTCCAAGTATTCATGTCGCATTTACAAAAAAAAATGGTTCGGACAAAAATAAATTTACCAATCATTATGTCTTATAAATACTCGAATAGCCTTGCATGAGTGCCGCTCGGCTCTGTTGCCAACTAATATTTTTCATTACACGGTAGATTGCCAAAATTAATTATAGCCATAAACATGTTAAATAAATAGGCAATTGTTAATGCGAATATTTTTGTGATATCCATGATTAAAACTAAATAATTATAAAGCTAACTAAGTTGGGAAAAGGTCACATTTCTTTAATTTTGCAAGACTGTTTAAAAGAGCTTTGAAATAAAACTGTCTAAATGTTTCAACAACACTGCTTGAAGTTCCGCAATCACTTAAAATGTTAACTAAATTTATACTTCAAACACTCCATCTCTCAAATAATACTATTAAATTGCCACACTGCATGAAACTCACTGTAAAGTGCCACATAACCACTTTGAGGCAACTGTACATGCGAATGTAATTCAGAACGTATATGTTTATTGATAAGGTGTTAGCATGTGTGAAAACGTTGACATCCCATCATCTGACAATAACACTTGTGTTTTGATTCAGGTATTGCGTGAGATGAGCAAGATACTTCAAGAGTGTTGGGATCCTAACCCCAGAGTACGCTGGACGGCACTGAAGATCAAGAAGAGGATTAGCGAACTCAGGAAGGCGCCAACTTGCTCGAAACAAAACTTCGTCTAGAAGTAATCTATAAGGACGAGCCTTGGGGCAAAACTTGCTGTGCCATAATTAAGGGTTTTCTTCTCTCTTTTTTTTACTGTACTATCGACTATTGAACCTTTTTCGATTTCCCGAAAGGACACTCTTCAATTCATATCGTTTTAACATGATCAAAATGGGTAAGGGTGGCGGGAGGGCTTTTTAAGGGTGGGTCTTCTATTAGGTACTATTGATAGATTAAGGTTATAGTCCCGTGGAACTTTTGTAGGGAGGGGGAGGGTAGCTTTTAACTCGACTTCTTCCAACCGTGGCAAATACAGTCGTAAATAAGTACTACCGCAAATACAAGTCGAATAAATAGTCTGATGTCCTTCGAGTGGACAGTGACCAACCAGCCTTCAGGGAGGTTGAAGAAAATAGTCAAAATGTTTTTGTTTTTCGAAGATTTTGGTACAGTTTGAAGAGAATCATGGCAACGAATCAATGCTGATCCAGTTTTTAACCATCACGGTGGCATTGGTTTAATACAAATATTAAATGGACGCATATCATTTTTTAGGTACTCAACCTAGGTTTACTTTTTGGCTGATACATATCTGTAGTGTAGTGTAATAAATTTCTTTCGGAATGGAGCAATATATTCCTGAAAAATATTATAAATATTTATAATTTTCTTGGTTCTCGACGTTGGTTCATATCAGTAACGACCGAAGCCCCAGAAAGTACTTTGTACACTATTATTACAACCAAAATATCCATTTCGCCTTTTTTTAAATTGATTTAAGAAAGTTTTGCAATTTGGAAGACCGATATATTTTTTACTTGTGTAATTTCTTATGGCTTCTTAAGCTTTATTACCCCAACCAGTGGGCGCTGCGTTAATACCCATAGGCTGGAAAAAAGTAAAAGATTTCAGGTTAAAGATAGATGGGCCATGTAGTAGCTATCTCAAGACCCGTGAATCCTTTAAGGCTTACTCATAGGATTATTTTGCAAATCACGAATGGAAGCATTTAGTCGGCGTATGAGCACAGCTAAAATCACAGCGATGCGATTCTTACTTTAAAAATGACCTGGAATATCCTCAGGTTTTACAGCCAAGTTTTTCAACACAACGAAATTTCCCTTTATCATTTTTACTAATTCCACCCTTACTCTACTCACGTACCCACACCCCGTGAAATGCAAAACTCCGATTTTGGGTATGAGTAATCGACGGATGGGAGTGACGATTCGAGTCTGCGTTGATTATTTCAGTTTTCTTGTAAACCTAAACATTGGTCGCCGAGATAGGCGTTGGACGGTGTAAATCGTGTATATAAACGGGGCCTCAAGTGTGTATCATTGGGCGTGTTTTGTTGAAATGTGTGTGGGTCGCCCACCCCACCCGACTCTAGGAGGTGGATTTGTCTCCCTTTTTCTTCACCGTTTGCTCCCTGAACCCGCAATCATTTTCGCTTCTCCAAATCGGATCCCGCGATTCGTTATTGTGATTGGGGGAATGTATGAATGTGTGAACCATTTTTTCCCTCGTGAACCCTCTCCTATCAAAACTCACTCTTTATTCACACACAACGGAAGGAGAACAGGATAGTTAAAGGCAAAAGTAGTGAAAGCCTGAACAGAAAAATGTGGAGAATGGTTCTCGCACACTATTCATACATTCACCGCAGCGTCTTGCCAATTTTAAGGCTTTATTTGCTGGCAGGATCGAGTCCTCCGTTTTGTGATATTTTGTAAGCGGTTTTTCAGGCCTTTGTTTTATGTCTCATATCTTCATTTGCCTTCGAAAAATACAACCTGCTGTGATCCCTGAATGCAGTAGTTGCCATCATGCGATTAATAAATAAAAAAAGATCCACCATGGTGCTAATTTCTCTTTACCGTAGGTGTTGGTAGATGTAGATAGTGGCCGAAGTGGTGTCTCTTCTCTGCGAGTCGAGACAGAAGTGCTTTATGTAGCTCTCAATGTTGTCGAGGAGAAATTTGGAAACTACATGTCATAAGTTTTAAGGTAATTTTGGCCTCGAAGATTTAAAAAAAAAAAATCTGAAGGTATCCTTGTTTTTGTTCCCTTGTTTTTTTGAGAACTCGGTTGTTGTTTTTTTTTGTAAATATGACTAACGTACCCCTAAGCATTGTTAGCGTTTTTAAGATTAAAATTTTAAAAATTTCCTTGTTAATTTCGTTTAGTTATGCTTAGTAAGGGATTTCGATAAACTATTTTTCGATAAATTTTCAATTTGCCAAGTTTTATTATTTTTGTTAACGCGGGGGGGCGGTCATTTTAATGACGTGCCTTTCATATGACGTCTATGGTTGTATGGTTTGTGGTTAAATTTTGTTGAAGGCCAATCATTGACGTTTAGCAGATATGTTTTTATTGTCAACAGTATTTAGTTTCTGTATGAAAATCTCCTGCAGATATTGCCATATTTAGTATTTTAAGGCCTTTTTATTCAATATTTAATATCGTTGTAAGGTAACACTGATTAATATTTTTAAAAAGTGTCTATTTTGTAATTAAATTTTTTAGTAAGAAATCATTGATTTTATTATTTTTTTTAATGGGGAAGTGGCAAAGGGCGAGGTACATTCCAAGGGGCTCACGAGGGAAAGCGCTCTACCTCTTTTGAGAATGACAAAGAGAACGAGATAAAAAATCAGAGGTCACCAAGAATCACGGACCTTCTGCTGAAGAATCCAGCATTCATGAGTAATGCAAGCGTTCTATGTAATGATGGCGGCACCATGGCAAGGATTGGCCAATTTGGCAGTGCGGGCATTAGCTCTTTAATTCAATGCACTGGTTACCAAACTTTTTTTCACAGCGGGCCAGATAACTCAAAGAATGATGAGCGTGAGCCGCACCTCCCCCTGTCCCCGCCAATAGTAAAGCTCCTTACTTTTTTTTTATATCTAGGAATATCTCCGTTATTTTTTTAGGCAGTTATTAATTTGGTGGTACGTCCCAATTCATTACATTCTAGAGAAGCTGGAAACCGCCTTGCCCTCGAATCTGCTTCACCACGTATCCAGGATTTAATGTCTACATTCCTATCCACGGTGAGTGCCTATTGTATGTACGTAAAGGGAGGAAGATGAAGGGGAGAGGTCCTTCTTGAGTGTGTGTGCGTGTGTGATATAAATGTACTTATCTTCGCAATTCCATTGGGATAGTTTTGGCAACATTCTGCTGAATGTATAAAGTGGAAGTTATCCCCTACCCCAACACTCGCATCTTTTCCTTCCCCCATGGCTTGAAATAAAATGGTCTCGTGAGGACGATTAATTCTATCCAAATTGCTTCGCGTTTAAATGTTCCGTTTTACTGACTTCTCTTAATTGATTATTTCTGGCGATGATTTGTCCACGGCACAATAAGCAATTAACGGAATTCGCGTACACAACTTTTTTCATATTTATTTTTTCTTTATATTTTGGTTACTTTCTTTTAACAATAATCTGCTCAGGTTAATTCCGTTTTTCTTTATGAAATCTTGGTCAATTACGAGTATATATCATTCTTCCACTCTAATTAATTCGTATATCTAAAATTTTCTCTCAATTCTTTGATAAATTTGTACCTTGCATGTCCTCAACAATTGATTTATGTACAGATTTTGCCCTCTAAAGTTTTTCCTATTCGCCCTCTATAACCTCTCTTCTATATGGTTACAGTTGCGAACTTGCGAGGGCGCTCTATCTTAAGCCACAGGAAAAGGGATGGATGGAAGGCTGGGCATCACCTTTAATGCCATACTTTGAGCACAATGTTGCCTAAACTACCCTAGTGAAAATATGTGGACAAGATGTCTATACACTTACTCGTAGCACTGGCAATAACCCTTTGTGGTTGTTTTACTGCTCTGTGTCACTTCTGCAGGGAAGTTATCACTACTTGGTAGCTCTCGGTAACCACCTACATCTTCTGTTACGGCTTTCATTATATTCCGCCGCTCTTCGATTTCATCTGGCGCATTAGTCATTTTCTTAACGTCTAACTCTCTGTTGGGCTTTCTTTTTTGCTGATATCAGTCCAGTGATTTGTTCTCTAGCTGATCTCCTTTGATGGCGATTACAAGTCTTCATATCAGTGAGCTACAATTAAAAATATTCTTGCTTTTTCCACCCTTTTTTTCTAAGGGTATGATATAACTGTGTCGTAGATGATATTGCGAATTAATTGCCACCTATTCTTTAAAGGACGGCCTCCATTTGCTCGTTGAGTTTTTTGGTGAAGTTCTCGGTTGAGTAGCAATACGATGTTAATACATAAGCGTTCTTTCTGTCAGATACAGGACCCTGGTACTTTACAGACCCCCTTCCCAACCCGTTGAGAAGGACAGGGAACTGTACTAGCTGCTGGGTGAGCTTGTTCAAGGCAGTGTGCATAGTTATGGGCAACTTCAACAGACAAGTTGACTTGGAAACCAGAGCAGCCTGTGGCGAGAGCGCGCTACTCCTGGAGTTCGCCAACAACGAGTTCCTCACTCAATGGGTCAGAGAACCGACGAGAGGAGACAATATCCTCGACTTGGTCTTCACCTCTGAGGATGATATCGTTGAGGATGTCTCTGTAGGCGAAGAGCTCGGTGGCAGTGATCACCAGCTAGTTAGATTTAGCGTCAAGATCCCGAAGGTAAGGTCTGTTGCCAGTCAGTCAAGAAAACTTAAATTGAGAAGAGCAGACTTTGCAAGCCTTCCTGCTGGGCTGACTGATGTAAGGTTAGCGGTATGCGAAGAGGTTGAGGATTCGTGGAACAATTTCAAAAATAAATTCATGAGTCTTCAATCAAGTTGCATCCCTCTGAAATGCCTCCGTCGGTCTTCTGTTCAACCAAAGTGGTTTAATCGAGAAATCGGCCAACTGCTTAGGCCCCGTAAGGGGCGCGGCGATTTGCCATCCTGGCCGCCGTGCTGACGGGATCCAGCACTCCGTCCGGCCCCAGCTTAGCCTCTCTTCCTTCCTTCAGATAGCCCGATTTCTCCCCTACCTCGTCGCTTTTCATACAACCTCTCCCACAACTTTCTCTGGTCAGCCTCTAATTTCACAGGGTAGAATGCTGACCTTCTTCTCAAGCCAACCTACCCGGATCGGGGCTGAGGGGGGAGGGGACATTGTTCCCTAACCCCTCAGCTCCGGTTCGGGATGGGGTTTTTTTAACAACCTGCTTCATCCCCACCCATACCTTCCTCACATCCCTTTTCCTCTCCTCTTCACAACCTATATTTTTTACGCCGTGTTCAAGGTGGAGCCGCCATGCCGAAGGACTGCCAGGCCACCAGGCGGGAGGGGTGGTCCCGAATGGCGGCGCCTGGCTCTGCCGGGCTTGTAAGCACCTCTCGCAGTGCGGGCAACTGCGAGAGGTGATGAGCTATTGCGTCCCGTAATAAAAAGAGGGTCACCATGCCCATGAATGAAAAAAAACACCAAAAAAACCCAACCCCCAACTTCCCCAAGAAAATCGACGGAGCCGCCCTCGGGCAGCTCCACCGAGAAAATGGAGGTCCCCCCCCTTGTGCTTGCGCAAGGGACCCTCCATAACTCTTTAACCGGAGAGGAGGCTTACTCCTCTCCTACGCCTACGGGTGTAGGGGACTCCCCCTCACCCCCTTCTCTGGAGGTGCTTTCAGGCACCTCCCTATCTCCAGCGGCAGTCCCTCCTTTGCTTTCTAAGGGGACTGCCAAGAAAGCCAGCAGGCAGCCCATTGCCGACCGCCCCTCGTGCAAGCGGCTCGGTAGGGCAAACCCCCTTAGGGGGGAGAGGGAAGCCAGGCCCCTTCGGTCGCTTCCCTCAAAAGACCTGCTGGCAAGAATTTTAAACCTTGCTGGGGTCAAGGCCTGTGCCTCCCCACACCACCTGCCAAGGGGACCTGCGATGTCCTGGGAGGGGATGGCCAACTGGAGGCCCCTCCTGTGATAGACATGGTCCTTGAGGAGACCCAGCCTCAGACGGTAGGGCCTTCCATGGGGGGGAATTCGGGCTCGGCGCCAAGCAACGAACCCGAATCCGCCCCTATGCAAGGTCCTCCTCAAATGGCTGAGGGCTCCGAGGCAGTAAAAGGAGGGGAGGGATCTCCTCCGACAGGTGCCCCTACGACAACCAGGACCTTCTCCATTTCGGAGAGGGACCTGGCTGAGGCTGGTC
The DNA here is from genome assembly GCA_963969495.1 of Ceratothoa steindachneri. Classification (NCBI taxonomy): domain Eukaryota; kingdom Metazoa; phylum Arthropoda; class Malacostraca; order Isopoda; family Cymothoidae; genus Ceratothoa; species Ceratothoa steindachneri. Next base: position 51,314,815 of record OZ018328.1, on the reverse strand, counting down.
CATCTGGCCTGGGGACTTCTGCCGGCGGAGGTGAAAAGCGGGTTCATTCCCCGCCCTCCTCTCCGAAAAAGAAAAAGACCAAAAAGACTCGGGGCTCCTCTCCATCCGCGGGGGCTGCGGGGACGGATGGGTCTGCTGCCACTCTGGCAAGCGACCAAGCCAAGATCGGCACATCCGCCCCCTCTGCCCCCCCGGTTGCGGAGCCCCTGACAAAGAAGATTAATACCAAGAGTGCACAGGGCGGAGCCTCGATGACATCGGGGCCCCTGATTCAGAGGTTACCTGGCGTTTTCGAGCCCGCTGGCTTCAAACGCTTCCTCGTTATTCGCTCCACTGATGGCACCATGTTGTCCAAGGGCAACATGATCCATCAGAGGAGAGGATTAGCTAGTGCAATTGGTAGAGAGCCGAAGGTAACCCGTTTCTCGGACGGGAGCCTTCTGGCGAATCCCGCCGAGGCGGCCAAGATAAGTGCTCTTCGGACACTTCATGGCACCCCGGTGAGTGTGACGCCGCACTCTACCATGAACTTTGTGAAAGGAGTAGTTTATGCGAGGAAACTCGTTGACTACTCCATTGAGGACATCACCTTAGAGCTGGCCGACCATGGGGCGGTCAAGGTCGAGCGTGTGATGAGAAAACAGGGAGGGGCCTCGAGCCCACCGCTACACTCTTCGTCACGTTCGACTGTGACAAGCTCCCTGAGTCGGTGCGTGCCGGTTGGTACCGCTACCGCGTGAAGGCATTCGTGCCACTGCCGCGGCGGTGCTATTACTGTCACCGCTTCGGCCATACGAATCGATCATGTAGACGTGCAAAATCGGGGTCACCCGAAGTCTGTGTAAATTGCTCCAAGGTCACACACGATAAGTCCAAATCGTGTGTGGCCAAGTGTGTCAATTGCGGAGAGCCGCACCCTGCTTCTTCGAAGCAATGTGGTGCATATCTCCTTGAGAAAGAAATCCTGGCCGTTCAGGCCCAGGATCGACTCTCATTCCGCGAGGCTAAGGACTTGGTCCTGGCGCGCCCGGCTCTGCCTGGGACTTCATATGCCTCAATAGTTAGAAAGGCACCCTCTGCTCCTGGCCCATCCAGGCCAACGAGCACGGTTGTTTCCGCGCCCATTCGGAGCCCTTCTGCGGGCTCTACCCAACCCGGGCGCTCCCCTGGTAAAGCTGGCAGGAAAAAGGGTTCATACCCAGCCCCGGCTAAAACCAGGGCTCCCCCCTCTTCCCCCAGCGTGACCGTTTGCCGTAAGGCGAAACGGCCACGTGCCTCCACCGAGTCGTTAGACTCACAGGAGGCAAAACCCCTGAAGATGGTCGCTAGGCCATCTTCCGGGGTTCCTAAAGCTGTCCCCCGAAAGGAGGACAGCAACAAAGGAGCTTCGGATCCTTCGCCCACGCCTAGTGGTGTGTTGAGTGGCTCGGTGGTTCCTCGAAAAGAGGGCCCCCCGCCTCCGAAGCCGCAACGCCCGCCTAAGGTTTCGAGGCAGAGGGAGGAAAAGACTTGCATGGCGAGCCCAACCTCCCCCAATAAGTCCTCGAAGGCGACAGCGCTTTGTCCGGCCAACAGCGCCCGGGAAGCGTACGGCCATTCCCGTGAGGGTCTTCAATTCGAGGAGGGCCCCCGCGTCTCCTCCGAGCTAGGCCTGGAGGGCATATTCCTTCAATGGAATTGCCGTGGACTCCGGGCCAACTGGGAGGAGCTGCGGAGGCTCGTCTCGTCCCGTTCCCCGTTAGCTATTTTTTTGCAGGAGACCATGCTAGGTGCGTGCCCCCTCCCGGGGTATAAGGGTCTTGCGACCCAACCACCGCGGGATGGCCGGGCTGGGGGATGCGCGGTTTACACCCGGCATGATGTCTCCGTTCTTCCTTTCTCTTTAGATACCTCCTTTCAGGCAGTGGCTGTGCAGCTGCACCTGGATAGGAGGTATACTGTTATTTCTGCGTAAATTCCACCGTCAGCTGACTTCGACGCGGGGGACTTCCGCCGCGTCGTTGCACGGTTGCCGAGGCCCTATCTCTTGCTTGGAGATCTGAACGGCAGGCATCCTCTCTGGGGAGATTACTCCATAAATCCCAGGGGACAAGTCCTTGCCGATCTGATCGAAGAGCTTGAGATGGGTGTCCTAAACGTGGATGAGTTTACGCATCACTGTCCGAGAACCGCTTCATTTTCTTGCCTTGACCTATCTTTGTGCTCTTCGGATGCACGGCCTGATTTTGATTGGGGGGTGGTCGATGACCTCCATGGTAGTGATCACTTTCCCATTCAAATATCATTTTCAGGGCAACTGCCGCCTGAGAGACCACCTCGATGGTGCTTGGCGCGGGCGCGGTGGCCTGCATTTCAGGAAATGACTGAATTCTCTATCTCAGTCGAGGAGTTTAGGTCGGTAGATGAGGCCGTTGAGTTCTTCTCCGGCAACCTCATCGCCGTGGGCCTGACTACTATTCCTAGGACGTCTGGCTGTTTTGCACGCCGACCACTCCCATGGTGGTCGGCCGAGTGTGAGACGGCCCTCAAACAGAAGCGTTATGCCTACATGCGCTATAAGCGCCGCCCGAACGATTTCACTGTCGCTGAATTTCGTCGGGCTAGGGCTAGGTTCCGGTATATTTCGAAGCACGCCCGCCGCTCTTCTTGGCGGGCATACGTGTCTTCACTTAACGGGAAGACCCCTTTAGCTGAGGTGTGGAAGCGAGTCAAAAGGATTCGGGGCAAGTTCTCGCAGGACCCCCCTCCCGTTCTCCAGGAGAATGGGACCGCAATCTCGGACCCCGCGTCCGTGGCGGAATCCTTAGCGACCGCTTTCTCTGCATTCTCTAGCCGTGATGCTGCTCCGCCAGCATTCAATGCACGTCGTGATGTCGCGGAAGGCCGCCGGCTGGACTTTACCTCCAGAGGCGGAGAACCCTTCAACGACAAGTTTACTGTGAGTGAGTTGCGTTCCGCTCTCGCTTCGTGCGCGGACACCGTCCATGGTCCGGACGATGTCCTGTACGCCATACTTCGACACCTGGGTGAGCGAGGCATGGCCTTTCTGTTAGATTTGTTCAACAGGATCTGGGTGGAAGGTCTTCTCCCAGACTCCTGGCGAATCGCTACTGTGCTCGCCTTTCGCAAGCCGGGGAGAGATCACTCTACTCCGACCGGTTTCCGCCCAATCTCTCTAACCTCTTGCGTGTGCAAGTTGATGGAGAAATTGGTAAATGTTAGATTAGCCTTTTTCCTGGACAGCGGAGGCCATCTGTCTTCCGCACAGTGCGGCTTCCGCAAGTTCCACTCCACGTCGGATGCTCTGCTCCGACTGGAAAATGCAGTCTGCGAGGCTTTCCTTCGTAGACAGCACTACGCTACGGTCTTTTTCGATTTGGAGAAGGCCTATGATACCGCATGGCGATACGGTATCATGGAGACTCTCCACACGATGGGGGCGAGATCGTCGATTCCGCGTACGGGTGGGGGGAGCTCTCTCCGGCCCAAAGGAGCAGGAAGAGGGTGTCCCGCAGGGAAATTTCCTCAGTGTCACACTCTTTGCCCTGAGCATCAACGGCATCACCTCGGTGCTGCCGGAAGATGTTCTCGCTACGCTCTACGTGGACGACCTTTCGATCTCTTTTGGCGCGGCCCAGATGCTAACTCTGGAGCGTCGACTCCAACAGGCATTGAACCGCGTCTCTCGCTATGCCGAAGCGCACAGGTTTCGGTTTTCTTTGGCCAAGACTAAGGTGGTGCACTTCTGCCGCCATCCACGGCTTCACCCCGACCCAGATTTGTTTCTTAATGGGGTGCGCCTGGATGTGGTTGAGTCGCACCGTTTCCTTGGTCTTGTATTCGACCGACGCCTCACCTGGGAGGCTCATATTCACAGCCTTAGGGTCTCTTGTACCCGCGCCATGGACATTCTCCGTTCCGTGACGTTCAGCGCTTGGGGCGCTGATAGGGCTACTGCCCTACTTTTTTTTCGATCCTTTGTTCGTTCCAAGCTCGACTACGGATGCGAGTTTTATGCATCCGCAGCCGAGCGTTTATTGCGGAAGGTGGATTCGATCCACCACACCGGCCTTCGCCTTGCGACCGGTGCCTTCCGCACTTCCCCCATTGAGAGCCTGTTGGTCGATGCTGGGGAGATGCCACTCGCTCTGCGCCGCGTGCAGTGCATCACTCGCCTGTACGCGCGAGCCCGGCGCCTCCCTCAGTCGCCAACAGCTCTCACTGCATCCGCAGCTGATCTCGATGGTGCCTATGCCGCCGAGAGACGCCAGTCATACCCTAAGCCCTTTGGGTTTAGGGCCAGGAAACTCCTTCGAGAGGTAGATATAGCTCTCGGGCCGGTGGCGCCCCTGGTTCTGCCCAGGACGCCACCCTGGAGGGTACCACATTTGGCTATTTGTCGCCACGCCTCTGCTCCCAAAGCTTGTACTGCGCCGGGAGTATTGCCTTCGACCTTTTTGGAGCACACATCGTGTCACGCTGGTACCGTGCCAGTGTATACGGATGGCTCCAAGTCCCAAGAGGGGGTCGGCTTCCACGCCGTATCCCCTCTGTTTGAAGTCAGCGGGACTCTACCAGGCGCTGCGTCTGTCTTCACGGCTGAGCTGGTGGCAATACACCACTCGGTACGGGAGATTACGCGACGTGCCCGGTTCGGAGACCGGATTGTGATCTATAGCGACTTACAAAGCGCCCTGAGTGCTCTCGGGGCATTGGAATCTCCGCATCCCCTGGTTCGCGATATCCGTGACGCCACGGTTTTGGCGAGCCGGGCAGATGTCGAGATTGTCTTCTGCTGGGTTCCTGGACATGTAGGAATTGCGGGGAATGAGCGCGCCGATGAGGGCGCCAAAGAGTCCGCGAGGACTCTGCGACCGGACCAGCGTTTCGCTCTTCCTCACACCGACTACATGGCAGGAATACGGGCAGCTCTTCGCACTGCTTGGCAAAGAAGATGGGAGACGGTCGAAGGGAACCTAAAGTTGCGTGCCATTGCGCCGCGACTGTTCCCATGGACCTATCCCCCAATGCCGCGGTGGCTTCAGGTTGCTTTCTGTCGTCTCCGAATCGGACACACTCGTGTGACGCATCGCTATCTGATGGAGCGCTCGCCTGCGCCCTATTGCAACGACTGCGTCGTCCCCCAGACTGTTCGGCACATTCTTGTCGAATGTCCCAGTCTGGGTGATCTTCGCGCACGATACCTGTCCCAGTACCGGGATGGGCGGGGTCGCTCCGCCTGTCCCTTGTGCTCGGGACAGATTCGTGCACATTGACTTGTGGACTTATTGACTTCTTGGGAGAGGCCGGCCTTCTCCCTATTATTTAAGCAAGGTTTGTTTGTTGTTGTTTTTTTTGTTGTTTTTTTTGCATTTGTTTTTTTTTGTTTTTTGTTTGTTTTTTCCTTTAGTTGCACGCTCCTGCGCTTGGGGGACCTCTCCCCGACGCACCAGCTTGCTTCCTTTCCCCCTTTTGGGGTGTTGTTTTTTTTGTTTGTTTTTTTTTTCTCTTTAATTTATTTTATAGTAGCCTAGAACTAGGCCAGTTTTAATACGGCGACTAATGCCCAAGTAGGCAGTCGCCAGATGAGCTCATAAAAAAAACAAAAAAAAAAACAACTGCTTAGGGAGAAGAGAAATGCGTACCGGCGATCGAAGATCTCGGGTGCCTTTGACGAGTACCGGACGCTAGCCAGGAGAGTGAAGTCCAGCATAAGGGCGGCTAAGCGTACTGAGGAACTCCGAGGTGCGAGACTCTGCAAGGAGAATCCCAAGGAGTTCTTCGGCTATGTAAATAGCCGTAAACCAATCCATCGTAGGATTGGGCCCTTAGTGGACGAGGAGGGTGCATTAACTCACTCAGATTGGAAAAATGCTAACCTTCTCAATGACTACTTCTCCTCAGTGTTTACTAAAGAGTGTGGTCCCATTCCCCAGCAGTGTCACACTCTTTGCCCTGAGCATCAACGGCATCACCTCGGTGCTGCCGGAAGATGTTTTCGCTACGCTCTACGTGGACGACCTTTCGATCTCTTTTGGCGCGGCCCAGATGCCAACTCTGGAGCGTCGACTCCAACAGGCATTGAACCGCGTCTCTCGCTATGCCGAAGCGCACAGGTTTCGGTTTTCTTTGGCTAAGACTAAGGTGGTGCACTTCTGCCGCCATCCACGGCTTCACCCCGACCCAGATTTGTTTCTTAATGGGGTGCGCCTGGATGTGGTTGAGTCGCACCGTTTCCTTGGTCTTGTATTCGACCGACGCCTCACCTGGGAGGCTCATATTCGCAGCCTTAGGGTCTCTTGTACCCGCGCCATGGATATTCTCCGTTCCGTGACGTTCAGCGCTTGGGGCGCTGATAGGGCTACTGCCTTACTTTTTTTTCGATCCTTTGTTCGCTCGAAGCTCGACTACGGATGCGAGTTTTATGCATCCGCAGCCGAGCGTTTATTGCGGAAGGTGGATTCGATCCACCACACCGGCCTTCGCCTTGCGACCGGTGCCTTATGCACTTCCCCCATTGAGAGCCTGTTGGTCGATGCTGGGGAGATGCCACTCGCTCTGCGCCGCGTGCAGTGCATCACTCGCCTGTATGCGCGAGCCCGGCGCCTCCCTCAGTCGCCAACAGCTCTCACTGCATCCGCAGCTGATCTCGATGGTGCCTATGCCGCCGAGAGACGCCAGTCATACCCTAAGCCCTTTGGGTTTAGGGCCAGGAAACTCCTTCGAGAGGTAGATATAGCTCTCGGGCCGGTGGCGCCCCTGGTTCTGCCCAGGACGCCACCCTGGATGGTACCACATTTGGCTATTTGTCGCCACGCCTCTGCTCCCAAAGCTTGTACTGCGCCGGGAGTATTGCCTTCGACCTTTTTGGAGCACACATCGTGTCACGCTGGTACCGTGCCAGTGTATACGGATGGCTCCAAGTCCCAAGAAGGGGTCGGCTTCCACGCCGTATCCCCTCTGTTTGAAGTCAGCGGGGCTCTACCAGGCGCTGCGTCTGTCTTCACGGCCGAGCTGGTGGCAATACACCACTCGGTACGGCAGATTACGCGACGTGCCCGGTTCGGAGACCGGATTGTGATCTATAGCGACTCACAAAGCGCCCTGAGTGCTCTCGGGGCATTGGAATCTCCGCATCCCCTGGTTCGCGATATCCGTGACGCCACGGTTTTGGAGTGCCGGGCAGATGTCGAGATTATCTTCTGCTGGGTTCCTGGACATGTAGGAATTGCGGGGAATGAGCGCGCCGATGAGGGCGCCAAAGAGTCCGCGAGGACTCTGCGACCGGACCAGCGTTTCGCTCTTCCTCACACCGACTACATGGCAGGAATACGGGCAGCTCTTCGGACTGCTTGGCAAAGAAGATGGGAGACGGTCGAGGGGAACTTAAAGTTGCGTGCCATTGCGCCGCGACTGTTCCCATGGACCTATCCCCCAATGCCGCGGCGGCTTCAGGTTGCTTTCTGTCGTCTCCGAATCGGACACACTCGTGTGACGCATCGCTATCTGATGGAGCGCTCGCCTGCGCCCTATTGCAACGACTGCGTCGTCCCCCAGACTGTTCGGCACATTCTTGTCGAATGTCCCAGTCTGGGTGATCTTCGCGCACGATACCTGTCCCAGTACCGGGATGGGCGGGGTCGCTACCGCCTGTCCCTTGTGCTCGGGACAGATTCGTGCACACTGACTTGTGGACTTGTTGACTTCTTGGGGGAGGCCGGCCTTCTCCCTATTATTTAAGCAAGGTTTGTTTGTTTTGTTTTTTGTTGTTGTTTTTTGTTGTTTTTTTTTGCATTTTTTGTTTTTTGTTTGTTTTTTTTTTCTTTAGTTGCACGCTCCTGCGCCGGGGGGACCTCTCCCTGACGCACCAGCTTGCTTCCTTTCCCCCTTTTGGGGTGTTGTTTTTTTTTTTCTCTCTTTAATTTCATTTTAAAGTAGCCTAGAACTAGGCCAGTTTTAATACGGCGACTAATGCCCAAGTAGGCAGTCGCCAGATGAGCTCTTAAAAAAAAAAAAAAAAAAAAAAATCGTGTGACGCATCGCTATTTGATGGAGCGCTCGCCTGCGCCCTATTGCAATGACTGCGTCGTCCCCCAGACTGTTCGGCACATTCTTGTCGAATGTCCCAGTCTGGGTGATCTTCGCGCACGACACCTGTCCCGGTACCGGGATGGGCGGGGTCGCTACCGCCTGTCCCTTGTACTCGGGACGAGTTCGTGTACTTTGACTGGTGGACTTATTGACTTTTGGGGGGAGGCTGGCCTTCTCCCTTTCATTTAACCCGGTTTAATTGTTGTTTTTGTTATTGTTTTTTTATTGCTTTGTTATTTTTATTGTTATTTCTTTTTATTGTTTCCTGTTTAATTTTTTAAAGTAGCCTAGAACTAGGCTGTTTGTTTACGGCGACTTATGCCTAAGTCGGCAGTCGCCAGATAGCCCCTTAATTAGAAAAAACAAAAAAACAAAACCCATTCCCCAGCCCACGTATTCCTCCTCGGGCGAAAAGCTGGAGGCAATGGACTTCACCGAAGGAGAAATAAAGAAAAAGATCGCTGACCTAAAGACGAATAAGTCCCCTGGACCGGACGGGTTTCTACCCAAGGTGTTGAAGGAAGTGTGCGATGAAGTATAACGACATCTGTGCGCTATCTTTAACATGTCAATCCGGATCGGATGCGTTCCTAGAGACTGGCGTGAGGCCGAGGTGACTCCGATCTTCAAGAAAGGAGACCCCAGCCATCCGTCAAACTACTGACCTATCAGTCTGACTTCGATAGTCGGTAAACTCATGGAAAGCATGATGGTGGAGAAAATAACGTCGTATTTAGAGTCAAACCTGCTACTGAGGAGTTCCCAGCACGGCTTCCCAAGGCAACGGTCATGCCTGACGAACCTTATGGAATTCTTCCACTTCGTGTTCAGTGAGCACGATCGGGACAAGGCGGTGGATGTGGTTTACTTAAACTTTCAGAAAGCCTTTAATAAGGTACCACACCGCCGCCTTCTCCGAAAAGTGCGAGCGCTGGGCATAGACAGAAAAGTAGCCGGTTGGATCGAGAACTGGCTAAGTGGCAGACGGCAACGGGTGGTGGTGAATGGACAGGCTTCTGAGTGGGTGCCCGTTACTAGCGGGGTGCCTCAAGGTTCTGTCCTGGGACCACTACTATTCATCATCTACGTTAACGACATGGACGGTGACATGGTTGCCAAGATTTCCAAATTTGCCGACGATACCAAGCTTGGTATGAACGTTGCAAAGGATGGAAATACTGCCCGCCTGCAGGAAGATCTTGGGAAGATTGGGGAGTGGTGGGACACGTGGCAAATGCCTTTTAACGTGGGGAAATGCAAAGTAATGCATATCGGCCACAGAAACCCCCAATCTCATATCCTTAAGGGCACTGCTCTCGAATCGAGTGACACTGAGAAGGACCTCAAGTTCTCGAAACAGTGCATCGAGGCAGAGAAGAAAGCCCAGAGGATGTTAGGCTACATAAAGCGCCAGTTTGAATACCGTAACAGGAAGATAGTACTTTGTCTGTACAACTCCCTCGTTCGGCCGCACCTGGAGTATGCCGTACAATTTTGGAGTCCTTCGTTTCGAAAGGACATCGCAAGGTTGGAACGCGTACAAGCTAGGGCAACCAAACTGATTCCCTCTATCCGACATAAAAGTTATGAGGATAGACTAAGGGAATTAGATCTGTTCTCTCTGGAAACCCGTAGACTGCGTGCTCAGCTCATCGAAGTTTTTAAAATACTTCAAGGGTTCGACAATGTTGACTACCGGGATATTTTCACACTGAGTGAGAACAGAACGCGCAATCACGGCTTCAAACTTGAACTGAAGCGTTACAACCGCAATCTGTGTGGAAATTTTTTTCACCTACAGTATCTGCGGTAAGTGGAACGCACTTCCAGTGGAAGTTGTCAACAGTGAATCTGTTGACCAGTTCAAGTCAAGACTAGACAAAGTCTTGAAAAGTGGCCGTTTGGGACGCAAAACAATTGAGCAGCCATGTGCCCGCTCGATTGCTAGTCCAAAGGTACCCTCCTTGAATGGACCGTAAGGTCTCCTAGGGTACCTTCTTTCCTTGTAACTTCTTGTAACTTCTCTTGTTGTAGTTGGATTTTGCTACACACTAGGGAGTGATCCTTCCGCATTCACCAATGTGGAAGCTGTCTGCTCGGAACACACTTTTGAGAGCAACTTTGGATTATTATTTCCAGTTTGTGCCGGTATCTGGATCTTGTGTTTTTCCAAGATACTTTATGGTGAGGGTTTTTCTTGAAGAAGGTGTAGGTTATGCACAGCTTGCAGTCAGAGCATAAATGCAGTAGTCCCTAACAATAATTCCATATTCCTGACGCAAATGTATTCGAGGCAATCTGGCCATGAGCTCCGCTGCGATCCATAGTTAAGGCTGAGAGTAGCCAACAGGATAACATCGTGCTCATATTTTGGTAACGACAAAGAGAAACTTATTACTGATAGGGAAGTTTCACAACAATTGTTAATAACAGGAATCCACTCATCCTCAATGTAGACCTCCAAATAATGGCAAAATCACCCTAAAAAGCTAACAGAGAAGAAAATAAGAACCTTCATTAATTCTGAAATGGTAATACTAGAGGTGTTTAAGAAACACTGGAAGTAAGTACTCAACATAACCACTGAATAAAATGCTAATTTCGATATCAAATTATAGAGAGACTAATGAAAATATTTAGAAAGGATATCTCTGCCACTTTCTCGGCGAAAATAAGAACCGTATCGAAGAAAAGATACCTCAATTAAAAGGAAGTCGAGCTTGTCATCTAGTCTCGTGCAAAGAATCTAAAGGAATCTATCCTGCCAAAAGTAGATTATACAGAAGCTCCTGAAAACTGCAGCTCTTAAAACCCATCAATGAGTGGTTAAAGAGCTGCTACTTTCCAGTTGATTTAAAAATAACAAAAAATTATCGTCATTCCGAAGACAGGTAGAGCATCGAATTAAATTGAAAATTAAGGAAGAGATTTCCTTAGAAAAATAATTTGAAAATATTGTGGCATGACGTCTCTTACTTGTTTTCCCCGAAGTATTTTTTGCCCAAGATGACTCGGTCATACGATAGCCATGGCGCATGAGTGAAAAATGTACCCGATTATAGTATGTCATAAAATCCACTACCACGGGACTATCATGTCACTAAAGTTAAAGGTCCAACTACCGCAACAGGCTGGGACGGAGCCAATCCCGTTCCCTCGAAAGGTCCACCAGAGCATAAAGGAAGTTCACCTCGGACAAAAATCTCTATCCCATCTCCCTCCCCAACCACGGTGTTTCGGGGCTCACTGAAGAAGGGCTCCTGCCTTCCCGCGGTAAGGTGGATCCACTTTCGCTCTACTGATGGCGACGAAGTAGACTTTTACTATGACCACTTCTTTTATTCCCTTTAGTTAATTTATCTTACTTATTTAGTATGCATTTATCTTAGTTTTATTTCATTTATCATTTATATTCTTTTACTTTCCCATCTATCTTCTTGCTTTTTCTGTCCTTTTGTCAGCATTCGCCCTCCCATATTTTCTGTCTGTTCCTTTCTTGTTTAACTCTTCTATCGGACTGCCCCGTAAGGGGCGCAGCGATTTGCCATCCTGGCCGCCGTGCTGACGGGATCCAGCGTCCCGTCCGGCCCCAGCTTAGCCTCTCTTCCTTCCTTCAGATAGCCTGTATTCCTATCCTACCTCGTCGCTTTTCATACAACCTCTCCCACAACTTTCTCTGGTCAGCCTCTAATTTCACAGGGTAGAAGCTGACCTTCTTCTCAGCCAATCGTCCCGGATCGGGGCTGAGGGGGGAGGGGACAATGTCCCCTAACCTCTGAGCTCCGGTCTGGGGTGGTTGGCCCCGTAAGGGGCGCGGCGATTTGCCATCCTGGCCGCCGTGCTGACGGGATCCAGCGCTCCGTCCGGCCCCAGCTTAGCCTCTCTTCCTTCCTTCAGATAGCCCGATTTCTCCCCTACCTTGTCGCTTTTCATACAACCTCTCCCACAACTTTCTCTGGTCAGCCTCTAATTTCAAAGGGTAGAATGCTGACCTTCTTCTCAAGCCAACCACCCCGGATCGGGGCTGAGGGGGGAGGGGACATTGTCCCCTAACCCCTGAGCTCCGGTTCGGGATGGGGTTTTTTTAACAACCTGCTTCATCCCCACCCATACCTTCCTCACATCCCTTTTCCTCTCCTCTTCACAACCTATATTTTTTACGCCGTGTCCAAGGTGGAGCCGCCATGCCGATGGACTGCCAGGCCACCAGGCGGGAGGGGTGGTCCCGAATGGCGGCGCCTGGCTCTGCCGGGCTTGTAAGCACCTCTCGCAGTGCGGGCTACTGCGAGGGGTGATGAGCTATTGCGTCCCGTGGCAAAAATAGGGTCACCATGCCCATAGATGAACAACAAAAAAAAAACCCCAAACCCCTTTAACTCCCCCTTGCTCATCGACGGAGCCGCCCTTGGGCAGCTCCACCGAAAAATGGAGGTCCCCCCCCCTGTGCTTGCACAGGGGACCCTCCATATTTCTCTAACCGGAGAGGAGGCTTACTCCTCTCCTTCGCCTACGGGTGCAGGGGACTCCCCCTCACCCCCTTCTCTGGAGGTGCTTTCGGGCACCTCCCTTTTCCCAGCGGCAGTCCCATCTTTTCTTTTCAAGGGGACTGCCAAGAAAGCCAGCAGGCAGCCCTTAGCCAGCCGCTTCCCATCAAAGCGGCTCGGTAGGGGAAACCCCCTTAGGGGGGAGAGGGAAGCCAGGCCCCTTCGGTCGCTTCCCTCAAAAGACCTGCTGGCAAGAAATTTAAACCTTGCCGGGGTCAAGGCCTGTGCCTCCCCATACAAGACTGGCGACCCCCGCCAAGGGGACCTGCGATGTCCTGGGAGGGGATGGCCAATTGGAGGCCCCTCCTGTGATAGACATGGTCCTTGAGGAGACCCAGCCCCAGACGGTAGGGCCTTCCATGGGGGGGAATTCGGGCTCGGCGCCAAGCACCGAACCCGAATCCGCCCCTATGCAAGGTCCTCCTCAAATGGCTGAGGGCTCCGAGGCAGTAGAAGGAGGGGAGGGATCTCCTCCGACAGGTGCCCCTACGACAACCAGGACCTTCTCCATTTCGGAGAGGGACCTGGCTGAGGCTGGTCCATCTGGCCTGGGGACTTCTGCCGGCGGAGGTGAAAAGCGGGTTCATTCCCCGAGCTCCTCTCCGAAAAAGAAAAAGACTAAAAAGCCCAAAAAGACTCGGGGCTCCTCTCCATCCGCGGGGGCTGCGGGGACGGATGGGTCTGCTGCCACTCTGGCAAGCGACCAAGCCAAGATCGGCACATCCGCCCCCTCTGCCCCCCCGGTTGCGGAGCCCCTGACAAAGAAGACTACTACCAAGAGTGCACAGGGCGGAGCCTCGATGACATCGGGGCCCCTGATTCAGAGGTTACCTGGCGTTTTCGAGCCCGCTGGCTTCAAACGCTTCCTCGTTATTCGCTCCGCTGATGGCATCATGTTGTCCAAGGGCAACATGATCCATCAGCGGAGAGGATTAGCTAGTGCAATTGGTAGAGAGCCGAAGGTAACCCGTTTCTCGGACGGGAGCCTTCTGGCGAATGCGGCGAATCCCGCCGAGGCGGCCAGGATTAGTGCTCTTCGGACACTTCATGGCACCCCGGTGAGTGTGACGCCGCACTCTACCATGAACTTTGTGAAAGGAGTAGTTTATGCGAGGGAACTCGTTGACTACTCCATTGAAGACATCACCTTAGAGCTGGCCGACCATGGGGCGGTCAAGGTCGAACGTGTGATGAGAAAACAGGGAGGGGCCTCGAGCCCACCGCTACACTCTTCGTCACGTTCGACTGTGACAAGCTCCCTGAGTCGGTGCGTGCCGGTTGGTACCGCTACCGCGTGAAGGCATTCGTGCCACTGCCGCGGCGGTGCTATTACTGTCACCGCTTCGGCCATACGAATCGCTCATGTAGACGTGCAAACTCGGGGTCACCCGAAGTCTGTGTAAATTGCTCCAAGGTCGCACACGATAAGTCCAAATCGTGTGTGGCCAAGTGTGTCAATTGCGGAGAGCCGCACCCTGCTTCTTCGAAGCAATGTGGTGCATATCTCCTTGAGAAAGAAATCCTGGCCGTTCAGGCCCAGGATCGACTCTCATTCCGCGAGGCAAAGGACTTGGTCCTGGCGCGCCCGGCTCTGCCTGGGACGTCATATGCCTCAATAGTTAGGAAGGCACCCTCTGCTCCCGGCCCATCCAGGCCAACGAGCACGGTTGTTTCCGCGCCCATTCGGAGCCCTTCTGCGGGCTCTACCCAACCCGGGCGCTCCCCTGGTAAAGCTGGCGGCAAAAAGGGCTCATACCCTGCCCCGGCTAAAACCAGGGCTCCCCCCTCTTCCCCCAGCGTGACCGTTTCCCGTAAGGCGAAACGGCCACGCGCCTCCACCGAGTCGTTAGACTCACAGGAGGCAACACCCCTGAAGATGGTCGCTAGGCCATCTTCCGGGGTTCCTAAAGCTGTCCCCGGAAAGGAGGACAGCAACAAAGGAGCTTCGGCTCCTTCGCCCACGTCCCGAGGTGGAGCGAGTGGCTCGGAGACGGTGGTTCCTCGAAAAGAGGGCCCCCCGCCTCCGAAGCCACAACGCCCGCCTAAGGTTTCGAGGCGGAGGGAGGAAAAGACTCGCATGGCGAGCCCAACCTCCCCCAATAAGTCCTCGAAGGCGACAGCGCCTTCAGCGCTTTGTCCGGCCAACAGCGCCCGGGGTTCTGCCCCCGGGAAGCGTACGGCCATTCCCGTGAGGGTCTTCAATTCGAGGAGGGCCCCCGCGTCTCCTCCGAGCTAGGCCTGGAGGGCATATTCCTTCAATGGAATTGCCGTGGACTCCGGGCCAACTGGGAGGAGCTGCGGAGGCTCGTCTCGTCCCGTTCCCCGTTAGCTATTTTTTTTGCAGGAGACCATGCTAGGTGCGTGCCCCCTCCCTGCCCTCCCGGGGTATAAGGGTCTTGCGACCCCACCACCGCGGGATGGCCGGGCTGGGGGATGCGCGGTTTACACCCGGCATGATGTCTCCGTTCTTCCTTTCTCTTTAGATACCTCCTTTCAGGCAGTGGCTGTGCAGCTGCACCTGGATAGGAGGTATACTATCATTTCTGCGTACATTCCACCGTCAGCTGACTTCGACGCGGGGGACTTCCGCCGCGTCGTTGCACGGTTGCCGAGGCCCTATCTCTTGCTTGGAGATCTGAACGGCAGGCATCCTCTCTGGGGAGATTACTCCATAGATCCCAGGGGACAAGTCCTTGCCGATCTGATCGAAGAGCTTGAGATGGGTGTCCTAAACGTGGATGAGTTTACGCATCACTGTCCGAGAACCGCTTCATTTTCTTGCCTTGACCTATCTTTGTGCTCTTCGGATGCACAGCCTGATTTTGATTGGGGGGTGGTCGATGACCTCCATGGTAGTGATCACTTTCCCATTCAAATATCATTTTCAGGGCAACTGCCGCCTGAGAGACCACCTCGGTGGTGCTTGGCGCGGGCGCGGTGGCCTGCATTTCAGGAAATGACTGAATTCTCTATCTCAGTCGAGGAGTTTAGGTCGGTAGATGATGCCGTTGAGTTCTTCTCCGGCAACCTCATCGCCGTGGGCCTGACTACTATTCCTAGGACGTCTGGCCGTTTTGCACGCCGACCACTCCCATGGTGGTCGGCCGAGTGTGAGACGGCCCTCAAACAGAAGCGTTATGCCTACATGCGCTATAAGCGCCGCCCGAACGATTTCACTGTCGCTGAATTTCGTCGGGCTAGGGCTAGGTTCCGGTATATTTCAAAGCACGCCCGCCGCTCTTCTTGGCGGGCATACGTGTCTTCACTTAACGGGAAGACCCCTTTAGCTGAGGTGTGGAAGCGAGTCAAAAGGATTCGGGGCAAGTTCTCGCAGGACCCCCCTCCCGTTCTCCAGGAGAATGGGACCGCAATCTCGGACCCCGCGTCCGTGGCGGAATCCTTAGTGACCGCTTTTTCCGCATTCTCTAGCCGTGATGCTGCTCCGCCAGCATTCAATGCACGTCGTGATGTCGCGGAAGGCCGCCGGCTGGACTTTACCTCCAGAGGCGGAGAACCCTTCAACGACAAGTTTACTGTGAGTGAGTTGCGCTCCGCTCTCGCTTCGTGCGCGGACACCGCCCATGGTCCGGACGATGTCCCGTACGCCATGCTTCGACACCTGGGTGAGCGAGGCATGGCCTTTCTGTTAGATTTGTTCAACAGGATCTGGGTGGAAGGTCTTCTCCCAGACTCCTGGCGAATCGCTACTGTGCTCGCCTTTCGCAAGCCGGGGAGAGATCACTCTACTCCGACCGGTTTCCGCCCAATCTCTCTAACCTCTTGCGTGTGCAAGTTGATGGAGAAATTGGTAAATGTTAGATTAGCCCATTTCCTGGACAGCGGAGGCCATCTGTCTTCTGCACAGTGCGGCTTCCGTAAGTTCCACTCCACGTCGGATGCTCTGCTCCGACTGGAAAATGCCGTCTGCGAGGCTTTCCTTCGTAGACAGCACTACGCCACGGTGTTTTTTGATCTGGAGAAGGCCTATGATATCGCATGGCGATACGGTATCATGGAGACTCTCCACACGATGGGGGCGAGGGGACGCCTCCCAATGTTAATATCTGAATTTTTGCGAGATCGTCGATTCCGCGTACGGGTGGGGGGAGCCCTCTCCGGCCCAAAGGAGCAGGAAGAGGGTGTCCCGCAGGGAAGTGTCCTCAGTGTCACACTCTTTGCCCTGAGCATCAACGGCATCACCTCGGTGCTGCCGGAAGATGTTCTCGCTACGCTCTACATGGACAACCTTTCGATCTCTTTTGGCGCGGCCCAGATGCCAACTCTGGAGCGCCGACTCCAACAGGCATTGAACCGCGTCTCTCGCTATGCCGAAGCGCATAGGTTTCGGTTTTCTTTGGCCAAGACTAAGGTGGTGCACTTCTGCCGCCACCCACGGCTTTACCCCGACCCAGATTTGTTTCTTAATGGGGTGCGCCTGGATGTGGTTGAGTCGCACCGTTTCCTTGGTCTTGTATTCGACCGACGCCTCACCTGGGAGGCTCACATTCGCAGCCTAAGGGTCTCTTGTACCCGCGCCATGGACATTCTCCGTTCCGTGACGTTCAGCGCTTGGGGCGCTGATAGGGCTACCGCCTTACTTTTTTATCGATCCTTTGTTCGCTCGAAGCTCGACTACGGATGCGAGTTTTATGCATCCGCAGCCGAGCGTTTATTGCGGAAGGTGGATTCGATCCACCACACCGGCCTTCGCCTTGCGACCGGTGCCTTATGCACTTCCCCCATTGAGAGCCTGTTGGTCGATGCTGGGGAGATGCTACTCGCTCTGCGCCGCGTGCAGTGCATCACTCGCCTGTACGCGCGAGCCCGGCGCCTCCCTCAGTCGCCAACAGCTCTCACTGCATCCGCAGCTGATCTCGATGGTGCCTATGCCGCCGAGATACGCCAGTCATACCCTAAGCCCTTTGGGTTTAGGGCCAGGAAACTCCTTCGAGAGGTAGATATAGCTCTCGGGCCGGTGGCGCCCCTGGTTCTGCCCAGGACGCCACCCTGGAGGGTACCACATCTGGCTATTTTTCGCCACGCCTCTGCTCCCAAAGCTTGTACTGCGCCGGGAGTATTGCGTTCGACCTTTTTGGAGCACACATCGTGTCACGCTGGTACCGTGCCAGTGTATACGGATGGCTCCAAGTCCCAAGAAGGGGTCGGCTTCCACGCCGTATCCCCTCTTTTTGAAGTCAGCGGGGCTCTACCAGGCGCTGCGTCTGTCTTCACGGCCGAGCTGGTGGCAATACACCACTCGGTACGGGAGATTACGCGACGTGCCCGGTTCGGAGACCGGATTGTGATCTATAGCGACTCACAAAGCGCCCTGAGTGCTCTCGGGGCATTGGAATCTCCGCATCCCCTGGTTCGCGATATCCGTGACGCCACGGTTTTGGCGAGCCGGGCAGATGTCGAGATTATCTTCTGCTGGGTTCCTGGACATGTAGGAATTGCGGGGAATGAGCGCGCCGATGAGGGCGCCAAAGAGTCCGCGAGGACTCTGCGACCGGACCAGCGTTTCGCTCTTCCTCACACTGACTACATGGCAGGAATACGGGCAGCTCTTCGGACTGCTTGGCAAAGAAGATGGGAGACGGTCGAGGGGAACTTAAAGTTGCGTGCCATTGCGCCGCGACTGTTCCCATGGACCTATCCCCCAATGCCGCGGCGGCTTCAGGTTGCTTTCTGTCGTCTTCGAATCGGACACACTCGTGTGACGCATCGTTACTTGGTGGAGCGCTCGCATGTGCCCTATTGCAACGACTGCGTCGTCCCCCAGACTGTTCGGCATATTCTTGTCGAATGTCCCAGTCTGGGTGATGTTCGCGCAAGATACCTGTCTCGGTACCGGGATGGGCGGGGTCGCTACCGCCTGTCCCTTGTACTCGGGACGAGTGCGTGCACCATGACTGGTGGACTTATTGACTTTTTGGGGGAGGCCGGCCTTCTCCCCTTTATTTAAGGTTCCTTTTTTTTGTTATTGTTTTGTTTTAGGTTGCACTCTCCTGCACCGGGGTGAGGGGGACCTCCCCCCGCTGCCGGAGATTGCTTCGATTGTTAAGTTTTTCTAATTTATATTGATTGTTAAGTTTTCATATTTTAACTTTAAAGTAGCCTAATTCTAGGCTGTCGTGTTTTTCGGCGACTTATGCCCAAGTGGGTAGTTGCCAGATGGGCTCTATAAAAAAAAAAAAAAAAAAAAAAAAAACTGGGGTGGTTGGCTTTTAACAACCTGCTTCATCCCCACCCATACCTTCCTCACATCCCTTTTCCTCTCGTCTTCAAAATCTATCCGTTTTACGCCGTGTTCAAGGTGGAGCCGCCATGCCGAAGGACTGCCAGGCCACCAGGCGGGAGGGGTGGTCCCAAATGGCGGCGCCTGGCTCTGCCGGGCCTGTAAGCACCTCTTGCAGTGCGGGCTACTGCAAGAGGTGGTGAGCGATTGCGTCCCGTAAAACAAAGAGTGTCACCATGCCCAATGATGAAACAAAAAAACATCTCCCCTTAATTCCCCCTATAACAACAACGGAGCCGCCCTCGTGCAGCTCCACAGAAAAGATGGAGGTCCCCCCCCCCTGTGCTTGCGCAGGGGACCCTCCATACCTCTTTACCTGGAGAGGAGGCTTACTCCTCTCCTACGCCTACGGGTGTAGGGGACTCCCCCTCACCCCCTTCTCTGGAGGTGCTTTCGGGCACCTCCCTATCTCCAGCGGCAGTCCCTCCTATGCTTTCTAAGGGGACTGCCAAGAAAGCCAGCAGGCAGCCCATTGCCGACCGCCCCTCGTACAAGCGGCTCGGTAGGGCAAACCCCCTTAGGGGGGAGAGGGAAGCCAGGTCCCTTCGGTCGCTTCCCTCAAAAGACCTACTGGCAAAAATATTAAACCTTGCCGGGGTCAAGGCCTGTGCCTCCCCACTAAAGACTTATGACGCTGCCAAGGGGACCTGCGATGTCCTGGGAGGGGATGGCCAACTGGAGGCCCCTCCTGTGATAGACATGGTCCTTGAGGAAAACCAGCCTCAGACGGTAGGGCCTTCCATGGGGGGGAATCCGGGCTTGGCGCCAAGCACCGAACCCGAATCCGCCCCTATGCAAGGTCCTCATCAAACGGCTGTGGATTCTCAGGCAGGACAAGGAGGGGAGGGATCTCCTCCGGATGAATCCCCTGCGCCCACCGGGACCTTCTCCATTTCAGAGAAGGACCTGGCTGAGGCCGGTCCATCTGGCCTGGGGGCTTCTACCGGCGGGGGTGAGAAGCGGGTTCATTCCCCGCCCTCCTCTCCTAAAAAGAAGAAAAAGACAAGAAAGACGAAAAAGACTCGGGGCTCCTCTCCATCCGCGGGGGCTGCGGGGACGGATGGGTCTGCTGCCACTTTGGTAGGCGACCAAGCCAAGATCGGCAAATCCGGC
This sequence comes from Ceratothoa steindachneri, assembly GCA_963969495.1. Classification (NCBI taxonomy): domain Eukaryota; kingdom Metazoa; phylum Arthropoda; class Malacostraca; order Isopoda; family Cymothoidae; genus Ceratothoa; species Ceratothoa steindachneri. Next base: position 51,294,769 of record OZ018328.1, on the reverse strand, counting down.
CCCTCTACCCCCTCGTGTGCGGAGCTCCTGACCAAGACTAAGACGAAGAATGCACAGGGCGGAGCCTCGATGACATCGGGGCCCCTCATTCAGAGGTTACCTGGCGTTTTCGAGCCCGCTGGCTTCAAACGCTTCCTCGTTATTCGCTCCACTGATGGCACCATGTTGTCCAAGGGCAACATGATCCATCAGAGGAGAGGATTAGCTAGTGCAATTGGTAGAGAGCCGAAGGTGACCCGTTTCTCGGACGGCAGCTTTCTGGCGAATGCGGCGAATCCCGCCGAGGCGGCCAAGATAAGTGCTCTTCGGACACTTCATGGCACCCCGGTGAGTGTGACGCCGCACTCTACCATGAACTTTGTGAAAGGAGTAGTTTATGCGAGGGAACTCGTTGACTACTCCATTGAGGACATCACCCTAGAGCTGGCCGACCATGGGGCGGTCAAGGTCGAACGTGTGATGAGAAAACAGGGAGGGGCTTCGAGACCCACCCCTACACTCTTCGTCACGTTCGACTGTGACAAGCTCCCTGAGTCGGTGCGTGCCGGTTGGTACCGCTACCTCGTGAAGGCATTCGTGCCACTGCCGCGGCGGTGCTATTACTGTCACCGCTTCGGCCATACGAATCGCTCATGTAGACGTGCAAAGTCGGGGTCACCCGAAGTCTGCGTAAATTGCTCCAAGGTCGCACACGATAAGTCCAAATCGTGTGTGGCCAAGTGTGTCAATTGCGGAGAGCCGCACCCTGCTTCTTCGAAGCAATGTGGTGCATATCTCCTGGAGAAAGAAATCCTGGCCGTTCAGGCCCAGGATAGACTCTCATTCCGCGAGGCTAAGGACTTGGTCCTGGCGCGCCCAGCTCTGCCTGGCACGTCATATGCCTCAGTAGTTCGAAAGGCACCCTCTGCTCCTGGCCCATCCAGGCCAACGAGCACGGTTGTTTCCGCGCCCATTCGGAGCCCTTCTGCGGGCTCTACTACACCCGGGCGCACCCCTGGTAGAGCTGGCGGCAAAAAGGGTTCACACCCAGCCCCGGCTAAAACCAGGGCTCCCCCCTCTTCCCCCAGCGTGACCGTTTCCCGTAAGGCGAAACGGCCACGCGCCTCCACCGAGTCGTTAGACTCACAGGAGGCAACACCCCTGAAGATGGTCGCTAGGCCATCTTCGGGGGTTCCTAAAGCTGTCCCCCGAAAGGAGGACAGCAACAAAGGAGCTTCGGCTCCTTCGCCCACGCCACGAGGTGGAGCGAGTGGCTCGGAGACGGTGGTTCCTCGAAAAGAGGGCCCCCCGCCTCCGAAGCCGCAGCGCCCGCCTAAGGTTTCGAGGCGGAGGAAGGAAAAGACTCGCATGGCGAGGTCAACCTCCCCCAATAAGTCCTCGAAGGCGACAGCGCCTCCAGCGCTTTGTCCGGCCAACAGCGCCCGGAGTTCTGCCCCCGGGAAGCGTACGGCCATTCCCGTGAGGGTCTTCAATTCGAGGAGGGCCCCCGCGTCTCCTCCGAGCTAGGCCTGGAGGGCATATTCCTTCAATGGAATTGCCGTGGACTCCGGGCCAACTGGGAGGAGCTGCGGAGGCTCGCCTCGTCCCGCTCCCCGTTAGCTATTTTTTTGCAGGAGACCATGCTAGGTGCGTGCCCACTGCCTGCCCTCCCGGGGTATAAGGGTCTTGCAACCCCACCACCGCGGGACGGCCGGGCTGGGGGATGCGCGGTTTACACCCGGCATGATGTCTCCGTTCTTCCTTTCTCTTTAGATACCTCCTTACAGGCAGTGGCTGTGCAGCTGCACCTGGATAGGAGGTATACTATCATTTCTGCGTACATTCCACCGTCAGCTGACTTCGACGCGGGGGACTTCCGCCGCGTCGTGGCACGGTTGCCGAGGCCCTATCTCTTGCTTGGAGATCTGAACGGCAGGCATCCTCTCTGGGGAGATTACACCATAAATCCCAGGGGACAAGTCCTTGCCGATCTGATCGAAGAGCTTGAGATGGGTGTCCTAAACGTGGATGAGTTTACGCATCACTGTCCGAGAACCGCTTCATTTTCTTGCCTTGACCTATCTTTGTGCTCTTCGGATGCACAGCTTGATTTTGATTGGGGGGTGGTCGATGACCTCCATGGTAGTGATCACTTTCCCATTCAAATATCATTTTCAGGGCAACTGCCGCCTGAGAGACCACCTCGGTGGTGCTTGGCACGGGCGCGGTGGCCTGCATTTCAGGAAATGACTGAATTCTCTATCTCAGTCGAGGAGTTTAGGTCGGTAGATGAGGCCGTTGAGTTCTTCTCCGGCAACCTCATCGCCGTGGGCCTGACTACTATTCCTAGGACGTCTGGCTGTTTTGCACGCCGACCACTCCCATGGTGGTCGGCCGAGTGTGAGACGGCCCTCAAACAGAAGCGTTATGCCTACATGCGCTATAAGCGCCGCCCGAACGATTTCACTGTCGCTGAATTTCGTCGGGCTAGGGCTAGGTTCCGGTATATTTCGAAGCACGCCCGCCGCTCTTCTTGGCGGGCATACGTGTCTTCACTTAACGGGAAGACCCCTTTAGCTGAGGTGTGGAAGCGAGTCAAAAGGATTCGGGGCAAGTTCTCGCAGGACCCCCCTCCCGTTCTCCAGGAGAATGGGACCGCAATCTCGGACCCCGCGTCCGTGGCGGAATCCTTAGCGACCGCTTTCTCTGCATTCTCTAGCCGTGATGCTGCTCCGCCAGCATTCAATGCACGTCGTGATGTCGCGGAAGGCCGCCGGCTGGACTTTACCTCCAGAGGCGGAGAACCCTTCAACGACAAGTTTACTGTGAGTGAGTTGCGTTCCGCTCTCGCTTCGTGCGCGGACACCGCCCATGGTCCGGACGATGTCCCGTACGCCATGCTTCGACACCTGGGTGAGCGAGGCATGGCCTTTCTGTTAGATCTGTTCAACAGGATCTGGGTGGAAGGTCTTCTCCCAGACTCCTGGCGAATCGCTACTGTGCTCGCCTTTCGCAAGCCGGGGAGAGATCACTCTACTCCGACCGGTTTCCGCCCAATCTCTCTAACCTCTTGCGTGTGCAAGTTGATGGAGAAATTGGTAAATGTTAGATTAGCCCATTTCCTGGACAGCGGAGGCCATCTGTCTTCTGCACAGTGCGGCTTCCGTAAGTTTCACTCCACGTCAGATGCTCTGCTCCGACTGGAAAATGCCGTCTGCGAGGCTTTCCTTCGTAGACAGCACTACGCCACGGTGTTTTTTAATCTGGAGAAGGCCTATGATACCGCATGGCGATACGGTATCATGGAGACTCTCCACACGATGGGGGCGAGGGGACGCCTCCCAATGTTTATATCTGAATTTTTGCGAGATCGTCGATTCCGCGTACGGGTGGGGGGAGCCCTCTCTGCCCTAAAGGAGCAGGAAGAGGGTGTCCCGCAGGGAAGTGTCCTCAGTGTCACACTCTTTGCCCTGAGCATCAACGGCATCACCTCGGTGCTGCCGGAAGATGTTCTCGCTACGCTCTACGTGGACGACCTTTCGATCTCTTTTGGCGCGGCCCAGATGCCAACTCTGGAGCGTCGACTCCAACAGGCATTGAACCGCGTCTCTCGCTATGCCGAAGTGCACAGGTTTCGGTTTTCTTTGGCCAAGACTAAGGTGGTGCACTTCTGCCGCCATCCACGGCTTCACCCTGACCCAGATTTGTTTCTTAATGGGGAACGCCTGGATGTGGTTGAGTCGCACCGTTTCCTTGGTCTTGTATTCGACCGACGCCTCACCTGGGAGGCTCATATTCGCAGCCTTAGGGTCTCTTTTACCCGCGCCATGGACATTCTCCGTTCCGTGACGTTCAGCGCTTGGGGCGCTGATAGGGCTACCGCCTTACTTTTTTATCGATCCTTTGTTCGCTCGAAGCTCGACTACGGATGCGAGTTTTATGCATCCGCAGCCGAGCGTTTATTGCGGAAGGTGGATTCAATCCACCACACCGGCCTTCGCCTTGCGACCGGTGCCTTCCGCACTTCCCCCATTGAGAGCCTGTTGGTCGATGCTGGGGAGATGCCACTCACTCTGCGCCGCGTGCAGTGCATCACTCGCCTGTATGCGCGAGCCCGGCGCCTCCCTCAGTCGCCAACAGCTCTCACTGCATCCGCAGCTGATCTCGATGGTGCCTATACCGCCGAGAGACGCCAGTCATACCCTAAGCCCTTTGGGTTTAGGGCCAGGAAACTCCTTCGAGAGGTAGATATAGCTCTCGGGCCGGTGGCGCCCCTGGTTCTGCCCAGGACGCCACCCTGGAGGGTACCACATTTGGCTATTTGTCGCCACGCCTCTGCTCCCAAAGCTTGTACTGCGCCGGGAGTATTGCGTTCGACCTTTTTGCAGCACACATCGTGTCACGCTGGTACCGTGCCAGTGTATACGGATGGCTCCAAGTCCCAAGAGGGGGTCGGCTTCCACGCCGTATCCCCTCTGTTTGAAGTCAGCGGGGCTCTACCAGGCGCTGCGTCTGTCTTCACGGCCAAGCTGGTGGCAATACACCACTCCGTACGGGAGATTACGCGACGTGCCCGGTTCGGAGACCGGATTGTGATCTATAGCGACTCACAAAGCGCCCTGAGTGCTCTCGGGGCATTGGAATCTCCGCATCCCCTGGTTCGCGATATCCGTGACGCCACGGTTTTGGCGAGCCGGGCAGATGTCGAGATTATCTTCTGCTGGGTTCCTGGACATGTAGGAATTGCGGGGAATGAGCGCGCCGATGAGGGCGCCAAAGAGTCCGCGAGGACTCTGCGACCGGACCAGCGTTTCGCTCTTCCTCACACCGACTACATGGCAGGAATACGGGCAGCTCTTCGGACTGCTTGGCAAAGAAGATGGGAGACGGTCGAGGGGAACTTAAAGTTGCGTGCCATTGCGCCGCGACTGTTCCCATGGACCTATCCCCCAATACCGCGGCGGCTTCAGGTTGCTTTCTGTCGTCTCCGAATCGGACACACTCGTGTGACGCATCGCTATCTGATGGAGCGCTCGCCTGCGCCCTATTGCAACGACTGCGTCGTCCCCCAGACTGTTCGGCACATTCTTGTCGAATGTCCCAGTCTGGGTGATCTTCGCGCACGATACCTGTCCCAGTACCGGGATGGGCGGGGTCGCTACCGCCTGTCCCTTGTGCTCGGGACAGATTCGTGCACACTGACTTGTGGACTTGTTGACTTCTTGGGGGAGGCCGGCCTTCTCCCTATTATTTAAGCAAGGTTTGTTTGTTTTTTTTTTTGTTGTTTTTTTGCATTTGTTTTGTTTTTTGTTTGTTTGTTTTTTTTCTTTAGTTGCACGCTCCTGCGCCGGGGGGACCTCTCCCCGACGCACCAGCTTGCTTCCTTTCCCCCTTTTGGGGTGTTGTCTTTTTGGGTTTTTTTTCTCTCTTTAATTTCATTTTAAAGTAGCCTAGAACTAGGCCAGTTTTAATACGGCGACTAATGCCCAAGTAGGCAGTCGCCAGATGAGCTCTTTAAAAAAAAAAAAAAAAAAAAAAAAAAAACTTCTATCGGACTGACCTTGATGATGTTGTTTACATTTAGATTTGTAACCGGTTTTATTCTTTGGCGTAGGTGGAGTGTGGATAACTCCATGACCCTAGCTTACTGTGCCTAAGGATAAGACCGCCACTGGTCTTATCCTTGGCTCTACTTCACCTTGTAATTGAGCGCTACAATGTAGACATTGTGTTGGAGGTCTCTTCCCGCACCCAATACGATGATGTAGGAGCTGTGTCTTCTCCTGCATATGTCCCAGTCTCTGTAACGTCTCATTCCAGGCTGAATAATGTCAAGGCTGTAATAAGCTCTAATAGGTTGAAGGATTAATACCTGTCTTAGCTCCAAAATAAGCTGGCAAGGCAATGTATTACTAATGTGTTTAGGATAACTAAGCCTACTGGTATCAATAGTCCTATGTTAATTCTGACGTTTATACAACAAACACTTTCTCATTTTCTCAGGGTTGTGTACCAACGGATCAAAGTAAGTCGTTATTTTGAACTATCGAGACGCTGTTTCAATTGCCAGCAGTTTAGGCATATAGACCGTATGTGTGGATATGCACGTAAGTCTGCCAATTGCGCTTTTGATTATCATGACCCTGAATGCAGTAGATCTCAGCGCAGTGGCAATTGTGGTGGCTCCCTCAGTGCCGCAGCTAAAACATGTCCGTGCTTCATATTCGAGAAGGAAGTCCTTTCGATGCGTGACTCGCGTATGGACTTTAGAGAGGTGCGCCCTCGAGTTAGGGAAGAGCTCTCTCCGTCGGGGAGGCTCCACTCTGATGTTCTCAGCGACGCTGGGAGGAACCGAGCTCAAAATCGGGAACTTTCTCACACCAAGAATTCTTACTCCCATTAAAGGACCCGTCGCCCTCCTCCTCAGGATGTTCGGCCTTTCGCCTCGGGAGTGGCTCTACCCCAACGGCGGCATGGTGACGATTGGAGTGAGACAGCCGAAATACAGAATTATTTAATAGAGACTTCCACTCACTAAAGTGCATCTGGAGCCACCTAAGACCCAACGCAAAAGAAAGAATTCGTCTTCCGAAGCGTCCTTGGTTGCCAGCAAGTGAGCGGCGCATGATACTAAACACATGGACGATAAATCACCGGCGGTTGTGGCAAATAACCCGAAAGATTCTTCATCTGATATAAACTCCGCTTTGGATATACGCCCTCCCCAGGATGAGGCCCTTACCGTTCATCACACTGGGACAGAAGTACATGTGGTGCCTGATGATCTGCCTCTGACCCCGATACCCACCCACAGCCGGACCACTCAGCTCCTGGGTGCTTACGGGATGGTCGTTCTGTGGTGTCTGAGCCCACCTCTGGTTCTACTGCTGAGTTCGACCACTTTGTCTTTTCTGATAAAATGAAAATCATTGATGCTTATACCGATCTTCCTTTGCAACAATCAAAGTCGATACTGGATTTACCATTTCCGCCGAGTTTTGAGTCTCTCTTCATTTACGCGAATGACCGTTCAAAATCCGCTTCTTCTTTCATACCTACTGATACTTAATGTCCTACTAGTTCTTTGCGTGGCAGATGGTCATATTTGCCTCTGCTTTGCTTTCTATTTGACGGTATAAAACGGCTGTCTCGGCTTCTTCTACCAGACTTAGCAAAATAATTACAGTTGTTTGCACTCGTAATACATAATAAATTCTATCTTATTGTTGAATTGTCATGGTGTTCTCCCCAACTGGCAAGAACTCAATATCCGATTATGTGACATTCAATCTATTAGTTTGTCTTCATGAAAATAAACTTGGAACTCGCTTATTTCCACTTATTCCTGATCTTCATGTTTTTAGAGTTCTTCCATTCTTTTTGGGACTACAACACACGGTGGGTATCTATCCTAGCAGCGAAGTATCGATATTCTGCCCACCTGCCCTTCCGTACATATCTGCAATGAGTAGCTCTGCGGGGTTTTTTTTCATCCAAACTGTTTACTGTTTGTTCCCTTTAACTCCCACCAGATCTGGTTGTAATAAAAACAGACTTACTAGGTTTTTTGACCAGGTTCCCTCTCCGTTTTTTATTGTTAGGTACTTTAATATCCATCATCTATTTTGGAGGGACATTGTTTCGTACTGTTTGAATTCCTTATGTATTCTTACCTTTAGTTGTGTCGATTTTTTCTTGTTCCTCAAACTGTTTATCTGACTTCCAGTAGTCTGTCCAGGACGAGCCACACGAGAGTGATCATTTTCCCATTGTTTTTGGCACCTGTTCTTCCAAGCTCTTAGCTCCCTCGTCTCCCGCAATGGGACTTACGGAAGGCGAATTGGGATGGTTTTCGAGAAGCATCGTACACTGACGTCTCGTTAGAAGTTTGTAACGACTCTGACTCAGCAGTTAACTTTTTAACGTCCCTTGTCTGTGATGTTGTTGAGTTTACCATTACAAGACGGTCTCTTGGAATCCGGAGATCACCTGTGCCATAGTGAAATCTCGATTGCGCAGCCACGGTTCAGGCCTACAAATCTGCCCACTTTTGGTACCGTGGGAACCTCACATCACATAACCGGATTGAAAGGAATAGAACTAGAATAATCGCTCGTCAAACTTCTTGGCGAATTTATGTCACATACAATTTTCTCTTCGACCCCTCCCTCGAAGGTCTGACAGAGGTTTAATAAGGTATGCAAGTCATACTACCCCGGTGTTAAGTATGCAGGGGTCCCTAGTATCCGATTAATGGCCGGTAGCTTATGCCTTGGCTGACCGTTTTTATGAAGTTAGCAGTATTGATCAGTATCCAGAAGAATTTTGAATCTTTAAGGCTTGTAGGTAAGCTTGCCCTCCTGTTTTTCCACTTCGTCTTCTTTATAATAAATTATTTACAGTAGTTGAGTTGCGTGCTGCTTTTTCACAGTGCACATCAACGTCTCCAAGCTTTGACGAGGTTCACTATGATTTTATCCGTCGCCTTCAGGGGTCGGTAACCCGCGGCTCTTTCGTCCCTCCGCTGCGGCTCCCTGTGGTGGAGGAACTACGCTGACGCAGCACGTCAGTCCTTGTGAACAGCTTTGCTATCGAGCATTTAATTAAAATGTATTTTATTTCAGTTCATTAGTTTTTAAATTTTATTTATTGAAATTTTCAACCCCAGGTAGGGAAACCATGGAAAATCTACGAAGAGAAAAGTTTCTGAAGAAAACAGAACGTTCAATGCTACGTGGGCATATTCATTTGCTTTCACTACTGACAAGACTAGTTTACCAGTATGATTAATATAGGGTGAGACATTGATGTAAACAGTAAGTCAAATGAGAGAAAAAAAAAGCTGTTTCGTAACTGATGCAGAAGTTTGAACTAAGCCAAAATAAATTCAAGAAGAGTATGAAATCTGCAAATTCAACTACATAGGCTAGTTTTATGGTTGCTCAGAAAATAATCAGGCACGGTAAACCATTCACATATGGAGAATATATAAAAGAATCATTCATTAAGATTTCAGAATATCTATCCACGGCATTTAAAAACAGGAGTGAATTTGTACTGAAAATCAGAGATATGCCTCTCTCTGCAAAGACTGTCAAAGACAGACCCATCAAAATGGCAGAAAACGTCACCAGACAGCAAATGAAAGAGATTTCAGCCGTGGCTTACTCAATCGCCTGTGATGAGTCCAAAGACAAAGGTGATATTGAACAAATAGCATTGTTTCGCGGATATGTGAACTCTGCTGGACCACAGGAAGAAGTGATTGAGTTGATACCACTAAAATGCCAAACACTGGAGGAGGACAGCTGTGAGGCTGTCCCGTAAAATATATATTTTACATTGTTGAGTAAAATAGTCTTTTCTTTATTCAGGTTGGCAGCTGACTGCACGATGACGCCACACAGAAGCAGACGGCAATATTGGTTTGCTGCTTGTGGATCATTTAAGTTCGGCTTTTAATTTCGTGAAAACGAGGAGGACTCAAATAGATAATAAATATTTTATTTGTAAAGAGTCAACCCACCTTTTTTTTTCGTAGCTCCAATGTTTTCTCTGTATCAGTTCTTTGAGTTCATCATTGCAACAGATTTGTTTTTCTTATATATAGCATAGAGATAAAAATCGATTTAGGCAGTGTTATCTTCATTTATGTTCAAAAGGGTTTTGTTGCTTCCAGTGAGTTCTTTTCATTGGGAAACAAGTCCAAATGGCTCTTTGAGCGTTGAAGGTTGCCGACCCCTGGTCACCTTCAACCACGTACTGAATTATTTTTATTAGATGTTTTTAATTTAATTTGGATAACAGGCTTAATACCAATCCACCATGCGAGTTGCGGTGGTGTTGTCATATTCAAAACCAGGTAAGGATAAATGGTACACGTTCGACTTAATTGGTTCATGGAATCAATTTGTCTGCTGTCACCTTTCCAAAGTGGGTTCCATAAGCACCATAACACTGTTGACCGGCTTGTTCGTTTTGAGAACTCTATACGGGAGGCCTTTGTTAAAGGACAACACGTTTGAACGGTGTTCTTTGACATATGAAGGGCCTTTTACCCCATTTTTTTCCCCATAGCGTTTGATCATCTTGTAATTTTAGTGTTCGCATCGGTAATGTCTAATCTGACACAGGGAGGAAGGCATTCCACAGTACAGCGTCTTAAGCGTTACTTGTTTTGTTATCGCTATTCATGGTTTAGTCTCTTCTCTCTCAAAGGGAGTTTTTAGACACTATTTGTGGATTATCTGGCACTCTTCTGTGCATCCGCGCGGCTTCCATCGGTAGCCCACCACTTACAATTAGCTGTTGACGAAGTGTCTCGGTGAGTGTTTTTGAGAGAATATCGTTTCTCAGTTAATAGAGCTAAGGTGATGCACTTTTTATAAGTTGAGGGGTGTTCATCTCTCTCCACCCCTTCATTTGAATAACTTGAGGATGTAATTTGTTATAGAATTCAAATTTTGTAGGTTTTACCCTCGATTCCAAATTGACATGCATAACCTTAAAGTCAAATTCTTGAAAGTCTTTGATCTTTTAAAAGTTTTATACGTCATGGGGCCGTGGCAGACAAATGCTGTGGATGTTGTACACTGCTCTTGTCCACTCTCGTTTAGATTATGGGGGCCAAGTATACCTTTCAGCTTTTACCTCAACCTCAAGGTTATTAGACCCCATTCAATTTTCAGGGGTGTGGCTTTTTTGCAGTGTTTTTCGCACATCACATGTCAATAGTCTCTATGCCGAGAGTGGCGCTCTACCGCTCTCTTACAATAGATGAATATGTGCTTGTGCTACCTATTTCACGTACAGTAGGCATCCACTACTGTAGTTTACAGTTGCCTATTTGCGGCCCCATCTCAAGCGCAATATGCCAGACTACCGTCCATGTCCAGACATGTACGACTCAGATTGGGCGATCCCTCTTCCGTCTAGATGTCCCCGCTGTACTCCCAATTTCGTCTATGTACTAACTCTGTTGGGCCTCCACTCCTTTTATTTTATATAGTGGCACGTGTCATCATCAAAAGAGGTCCATTGACTCTTCCCTACTTCGTTCCTAGTTTCTGGCGCATGCCTCATCACACGCTTCCTTATGGCCAATATATACTGATGGTTCTAAGTCGGACCACGGCGTGAGTGCGGCTGCTGTTTACTCTAAGGAGTCTCTGCACTAACCCTGCCCAGGGTAGCCCCTCTATATTCACTACTGAACTTTCAGCTATTCTTCTAACTTTTCGACTTATTTTAACTTTGCCTTTCACTGATTTTATCATTTTTAGTGGGCCCCTGATCATGTGGGGACACATAGGAATTAACTTGCGGACGAGGAAGCCCGTGCAGCGTCCCTAGGTGTTCCTGTACACTTTTCAGCTCTACAGTATAGGGATTTCTTGCCAATCCATTGGGTGAAGAAGGGGAGTGGGATAGCTGTAGCAATTTCAAATTTTAGAGTATAACGAAATGTGTTCGCCCTTTGGCTATCGAGATATCTGGGGGGTTTTGCCGCTTTCGAATCGGCCTATCTCGGCTGATACACGGCCACGTAGTTTCAAGTGTGGACCAGCTCTGCCTTTCTTGTAGGGGTGTAACCTCAGTATCACACTTGCTTCTAAATTGTCCCGCCATTGCGACGTCCCACAATTCTTTTTTCCCTAAATCTTTCTTCTGTGCCGCGCCCTCTCCGTCTGCGCTCAGTTTTAGCTGATGATTCCTTAATTTTTTTTGTCTCGCTCGGGTCAACTCGCTCATTTATAGTTTTATCCTTTGGTCTTTTCCATTACTCAAATTGCTGCTTATTTTTATGCCCTTATATTCATTTTATTGTCATCTAATGTTTTTCTTCTTGTTATTTTAGCCTTGCGTTGCCGAGATATGTCATCAGTTTATTGTCTCTAACCACCTTGGTTTTAGTCTTTTACCCTCTTTTGTGCTGTCCCTAACTCTGCCTTCAAATGCTGTTTCAACGTTTTCATTCTTCATAGTTTTTATTATAATTTTATATCTTGTCATTCCCTTTAAAAAAATCGCTGCCATTGGATTGGGTGACATGAGAGCTTTTATCCCTTTAAATCCTTAAATCTCCATCCCACTTCCCTTTGTCTCTCTCATACCTCCTTCGGAAGGGAAGTGAGACCTCCATCAAATCTTTCGGTTATGCAGATGGCAGTTTTAGAGGCCAACACACGCACACACACCTCTCTTCGCATAAGTCAAGAGAAAGCTGGACAAAACGCTCGACGTATGCTCCGTTGACAGTGGAAGTTCAAGTCCCTACCTTTCCCTACCGAGAGACCGAGTTGCATATCCATAGGCAGTTTGGAAATAGACCTCATCCCAAAGCGAGAAAAAATCAGTCGCCGTCTGGTCTTATAAATTGACGATTCGTCGGTTGGTTGGTTGCAAGTTCTTACGCGCCTTTTAAAATGAGCTGACTAAGCACTCGATTTTTCCCTCTGGAAAGTTGCATTAAGGTGTGGCAATAACTTTGCTAGTATTTCTCAGTTCGTTTGTAATTTTGCTATTTTGTTTATAACTTGTTAATGCCATTGGTGATTAACCTTTCCCTACCTCGTTTGCATACGGTCGACCTCGTCAATTCTTTTCCCTAAAAAAAGGTCATTCTTAAGTCGGATTGCAGTTTGGCGCTCAACTAAAATTGTAGCTTTAATTTTCTATAGAATTTATTTTGTTGTGAATTAACTGTTAAAAGTGAATTCCTATCAATTTTGGGGGGGAAGATAAAAATGTATACTAAGTGGAATTAGAAAAGTTATGAACTTCCACAATAGACAGACAATTAATTGACTACCTCCATGAAAATAATTTTCGAAGCTTACCAATCTAGCTTTGGGAAAAATAGGAGTACTAAAATAACCTCGGTAATATTATTGAAAAAATAGGAATCATTAAAAGTGAAAGAACGACTGCGGATTTGCAAGAACTAATCCACATCTTTCTACAGAGTATCGTAAAGAAGGAAGCAGTGTAAATATATATGTTAAAAGAGTGAGATTGGAAAGAATTGCATGGCGTGAGATAAATATGAAAGAGAATGAAGAGTTTCTATGAATTATGACCATAGAGGTAAAGCGTGTATGGCAGTGTTTTGAGTGAAGAGTAACATTATAAATTGGCTGAGGGTAATTTTGAATAACAGATACGCACGCATTTTAGGCAACTAAAGCCCGTAATACTTCTTCATATCGATGCAATAGTGCCCTAGGAGTAATATTTCGATAGCGGAGATGTTCTATAAGTCTCTATATAAAGTGACGAAAAAACAATATTTCAACCCGATTCAACTCAAAAATTCTTCTATGACATGACGCCATCTTGAAATACCACGAGACGGGCTAATTTATGCTCGCTCGTTTAGTGCGAGGTTAATTCTAAGTTTATTAACGTCTTTTTTTGAACATCAAATTTTAATAAACATTCCTAAATACCATACTACCCCTAACCTTATACATCGTTTCTCTGAAAATAAAAAGTAACTAATATTAACTTTATAAACACGTTTTTACGTTCTAAGCAACGACCTATAAGGTTAAGGGAGGCAAGTTATTTAAGTATGTTCAGATATGGTAATTGTACCGATTAACCACAACAAATCATGTAACGTGAATGTTATTACGTTCTGAGCAGCGATGCACAAGGTTAGGGGTGGCAGGTTATCTAAACAGGTTTAGCTTTGGTAATTCTACAGATTAACGCTCCAAAATCACCAACAGTCCATGTTAAGAAACATGCTTAAATACCCTACTATCCCTACCTACATCGTTGTTCGGAAAATAAAAATTTATATTAACATTAAAAACAAACGTGGGCATAGATTAGGTAGTGTCGTGTCATTTCAAGATAGCCTCGGGGAATAATTCTGAGTTGCAGAATCAGGTTAAAACATTGACTTTTTGTCACTTTCGAAAGCATGATAAACCCCCTCTGCCATTGAAATATTACTCTTAGTACATTATTACAATAATACAAAGTATTATAAACTTTATTAGCCTAAAAGGCATGCGCTACTCTTATTCAAAATTACCTGGCTGAGTATGAATGGGTGAGTTCAACCCATGAATTATGTGGATGAATTTGAGATTTGCAACTGTAAAACTGCATGTATATACTCTTCAATCGCTTCTGGAAATATGAGAAATGGTGATTTAGATTAAATACTCACATAGACCTGATTTATTTGACCAGAATTTCACCATTATTTTAAAAACGATGTATTAGGTTGAAATCTCGTTCACAATGGCCGACCTATGCTTAAAGATACGCCAACAGGGGTGAGTCTTGCGCATGCGCGGAAAGAAAGCTTATGTACTTTTTGTGTACTTTGGGGGGTCTCATATATTTTTAATTAAATTCTATTCTTATGCATAACCTGTATTCAGCCAGGCAGGACTTCTACACTGGAGATTAGTGGTGGGTAGAATTGGCAATGGAAAAAGGTGATGGTTTTTCGGATATGAATAGACAAATAGGTGACAGGATGATATATAGAATAACTAGAGTTTTTGGTAAACTTGGAAGGAAAGTGTTAGGTTTCTGCGCTGAAAGAAACTTTTGTGGTAAACACGTTCTTTCAGCACAAAAAAATTCATAAATACACATGGATTTTACAAAGGAGAGAGGGAGAATGTAAGAGTATGGTTGATCTGTTCCTGGTAAAGAAGAATATGTTGTAGGGTGTATTTGTTGTGAAAGCTGTAAGGGGAATGAGTATCTAACTGTCCGACCGCATGATTGTGCTACGTAAGGTTAAATTGATTAGTGTATGGACGAGACGAAGAGAGAATCAAAGTTTAAAGCCTGTGGAATCAGAGAGAGGGTGCAGAGTGTGAGAATGCTTGGAAGTTGGGGAGAGGAAGTAAACGTGAACATGGAATAGAGCATAATGGAACAAATTTAAGGCAGGGCTAGTGGTTAGTGGACGGGTTGTATGCAGGTCTCTTAGAACTTGAAAGACAAAGTAGAATATTGAATGGTAGATTTTAATGTGCATGTCCGGAACAAGGAGATGAAACCATACAAGGAGGTGGTAAGAAAGTGAAATGCATGATTAGCGAGAGTAAAAAAAATCAGTAAAAGCATTTGAAAGGAAAATGAGTGAGGATCCGGATTGAAATAGGAAGATATTTATGAGGTGAGGAACTAAGAGAAGTGTAAACAAGTGGTAAGAAAGATTTACGGGCTATCAGAGTGTACAATGTAGCAGAAAGCTCTATGAGTGTATGCAGGTGGTAGCATTTGTATATGTCTACTTGCCTATGTTATGAAAATAAATGGAAAGATGCCGAGTGAGAACATTCCAAATGGAAGATTTCAGACGTAGGCTTGGTGTACGAAGGGTAGATAGTGAGTAGAGACTGAGTAAGAGATGTGTTTATGGTGTGAAGAATCGTATCAGTGAGGTTGCGACTGAGAGTGTTCGCAAGGGGTATGGGCATATAAGAGAAAAAAGATGGAAATAGAGTTTTGAGGCAAGTATATGAGAGTGAATGTAAAGGTGTGAGATGGGGTGGAAGACCGTGTAAAAAGTGGGTTGATTTTGTGTAGGAGTGTTTGGGAGAGAAAGGGTTGACCGACGAGAAGCTAGGTGATATTGTCTGTAACAGGTGTACATGGCAGGGATGCTGAGACGATTTGCTTGGGGCCTTCTGTTTAGGAATGAACTCTGATTGGGCGAGAAGCTACAACACATCATCCAATCGCTATTAAGGGGCAAATTAGTGGTGTTAGTGGTAGGGGTGTAGTTTCTAATTCATAGAAGAGCTGGGTGGGTGTGACTAGTTTTTAGTCGGGTTGATACAAGCAGAACCCACTGTGTGGAAAAGCCGTTGATGATGATTACCTTTGCAAAACAACAAATAATAAAGCAAATTATGAGGTGATATGCGTTCAATGAAGGAGGAGACCTAAGTCCCACCTTAACATACACTTCAGTGATGATATGAAGCAAAACATATTTCCTTGTACTGAAGTGTAAAAATGCAAGTCGGGATGACTGCATCCAAAGTCATTATAATCAACAAATTCGAAAAGAAATATAAAATAAGCACAGGTGGGAACACGTTCTAAACAAGTCCATTGAAATTCGCTGGCCAACAGAACTAGTACAAAACCGAACAAAGGATGTTTAGCAACACTTACAAAATTCGGCTACATGAAACATATCTGACAAAATGAGCATAGGCCAAAGCCGCGTGAAAGTGCTTAAAAGCTCTCAATTTTGACTTATGACCTTCAAAACTTTCAACAAGTAGGACAATAAAACCCGTAGTTAGTTTTATTTTAATTATTGCCAGGCTAACCTTGGGAGCACCTTGACACATATCATTCGAAAGAGAATGTACAACAACATATGGGTTTCAAATTTCGTTAGAATCGGCCGAATAGTTACAGTGTTATTGCCAAAAATACTCATTGAATAGTAAAATAATTACCATCTGACCGTCCAACCTACGTGCCGACATAGCAACTTATAGAGTGGCGCGCACGCGACTGAAAATATAAGCTATTGCCGTCCATAGCAATTCAGAGGAGAAGACAGGCTGAGCCTAAGAAATATCCACCGCTAAGTTAAAATTATTGGATAAAGTAGATAAAAAACAAGTGAAAATAAAACAACAACGTAGAAATAGCCGCATCAGAGCAATGGAAGAACGATGGAATCACTCTCTCTTCTCAAACCAACTCGAGAGAGGGAAGTTTCCACCTCAATTCCATCCTTCAGGCACAAAACGAACAAAGAGACCCATCTTACATTGGAACCTCCAGATTTGGGAGAAGAAAGGTTGATAAGTCTATAGAAAAAGGGGGAGCTACGAATCCCTGAATGAAATCTACTGATCCCAATCAAGTGAAAACCAGTAGTAATGCGGGATAAATGCCGAGTCTCCCCCAACCCCCACCCCTTATTGTGAATGACGAGTCTACACACACACACACACATACATACATTGGGTTAGGTTAGGAGTAAAATGGCGCCCTCCTCCCAATATTTTGGTCAGTGACCTTTTATCGAAGGAATTAAAGTCTACATACACACAAATACATACACACTGGAGCTTTCTAAGGAATTAGAGTCTACACACACACACACACACACACAGACACATACATTGGGTTAAGTTATGAGTAAAATGGCGCCCCCCTCCAATACTCTGGTCAGACCTTTTTCGAAGGAATTAGAGTCTACACACACATATATATATATATATATATATATATATATATATATATATATATATATATATATATATATATATATATATATATATATATATATATATATATATATATATATATATATATATATATATATATATATACTGGATCTTTCTAAGGAATTAAAATCTACACACACATATGCACACATACTGGAGCAAATCAGTGGGGGGGAGATAATGACTACATCGAGCTGATTTATCGTGTATTATTATTTCCCGTCAACAGTGGAGTTACCACTTAACTTTGTTTCAATTTCTTAATTGGTCCGTCTAGTTGACATTTTTCAAATCATTTGAGGTTAAACATCTCTGTATGTCACACGTTCTAAGATGATCCTCCATCCACACCGTATCACACTCAGACTTGGGCCGGGATGCTGATCCTCCAGTATTCAATGCACTTCGTGATGTCGCGGAAGGCCGCCGGCTGGACTTTACCTCCAGAGGCGGAGAACCCTTCAACGTTCCGCTCTTGCTTCGTGCGCGGACACCGCCCATGGTCCAAACGATGTCCCGTACGCCATGCTTTGACACCTAAGTGAGCGAGGCATGGCCTTTCTCTTAGATTTGTTCAACAGGATCTAGGTGAAGGGGCTCCTCCCGGATTCCTGACTAATGTCTACTGTGCTCGCCTTTCGCAAACCGGGGACAGATCACTCTGCTCCGGGCAGTTCCCGCCCAATCTCTCTAACCTCTTGCGTGTGCAAATTGATGGAGAAATTGGTAAATGTTAGATTAGCCTTTTTTCCTGGACAGCGGAGGCCATCTGTCTCTATGCATAGTGCAGCTTCCGTAAGTTTTACTCCACGTCGGATGCTCTGCTCCAATTGGAAAATGCCGTCTGCGAGGTCTTCTTTTGTAGACAACACCACGCCACGGTGTTTTTCGATCTGGAGAAGGCCTGATACCGCATGGCGATACGGTATCATGGAGACTCTCCACACGATGGGGGCGAGGGGATGCCTCCCAATGTTTATATCTGAATTTTTGCGAGATCGTCGATTCCGCGTACGGGTGGGGGAAGCCCTCTCCGGCCAAATGGAGCAGGAAGACCGTGTCTAGCAGGGAAGTGTCCTCAGTGTCACTCTTTGCCTTGAGCATCAACGGCATCACCTCGGTGCTGTTGGAAGATGTTCTTGCTACGCTTAACGTGGACGACCTTTTCGATCTCTTTTGGCGCGGCTCAGATGCCAACTCTGGAGCGTCGACTCCAACAGGCATTGAACCGTGTCTCTCACTATGCTGAAGCGCACATATTCCGTTTTTGTTTGGCCAAGAATAAGGTGGTGCACTTATGCCGAATCCACGGCTCCACCCTGACCCACACTTTTTTCTTAATGGGGTATGCCTGGAAGTAGTTGAGTCGCACTGTTTCCTTGGTCTTGTATTTGACCCACGCCTCACCTGGGAGGCTCATATTCGCATCCTTAGGGTCTGTTGTACCCGCACCATGGATATTCTCCATTCCGTGACGTTCAGCGCTTAGGGCGCTGATAGGGCTACTACTGGCTAGCTTTTTATCGATCCTTTGTTCGTTCGAAGCTCGACTACGGATGCGAGTTTTATGCATCCGCAGCTGAGCGTATATTGCGGGAGGTGGAATCGATCCACCACACAGAACTTCGCCTGGCGACCGGTGCATTCCGCACTTCCCTCATTGAGAGCCTACTAGTCGATACTGGGGAGATGCCACTCGCTCTTAGCCGTGCACAGTGCGTTAGTCACCTGTACGCGCAAGCCTGGCGCTTTCCCCAGTCGTCAACAGCTCTCACTGCATCCGCAGCTGATTTCGACGGTGCCTATGCCGCCGAGAGACGCCAGTCATACCCTGAGCCCTTTGGGTTTAGGGCCAGGAAACTCCTTCGAGAGTTAGGTATAGCTCTCGGGCCGGTGGCACTCCTGGTTCTGCCCAGGACACCACCCTGGAGGGTACCACGTTTGGCTATTTGTCGCCACGCCTCTGCTCCCGAAGCTTGTACAGCGCCGGGAGTATTGCTTTCGACCTTTTTGGAGCACACCTCGTGTCACGCTGGAACCGTGCCAGTATATACGGATGGCTCCAAGTCCCAAGAAGGGGTCGGCTTCCACCCCGTATCCTCTCTGTTTGAAGTCAGCGGGGCTCTGCCAGGCAGTGCGTCTGTCTTCACGGCCGAGCTGGCGGCAATACACCACTCGGTACGGGCGATTACGCAACGTGCTGGGTTTGGAGACGCGATTGTGATCTATAGCGACTCACAAAGCGCCTTGAGTGCTCTCGGGGCATTGGAATCTCCGCATCCCCTGGTTCGTGATATCCGTGACGCCACCATTTTGGTGAGCCAGGTAGATGTCGATAATATCTTCTGCTGTGTTCCTGGACATGTAGGAATTGTGGGGAAAGAGTCCGCGATGACTCGGTGACCGGACCAGCGTTTCGCTCTTCCTCACACCGACTACATGGCAGGAATATGGGCAGCTCTCCGGTCTGCTTGGCCACGAATATGAAATACGGTCGAAGGGAACTTCCGTGCCATTGCGCCTTGACTGTTCACATGGACCTGCCCCCGCCCCCCAATGCCGCGAAGGCTTCAGGTTGCCGCACCGCCATTTTGTTGAGCGCTCGCCAGCGCCCTACTGTAAAGACTGCGTTTTTCCCCAGACTGTTTGGCACATTCTTGTTGAATGTCCCAGTCTGGGCGATCTTCGCGCATGTTACCTGTCCCGGTACCGGGATAGGCGGGGTCGCTACCGCCTGTCCTTTGTACTCGAGACGAGTTCGTGCACATTGACAGGTGCACTTATAGGTTTTTTGTTGGGAGGCCGGCCTTCTCTCGTTTATTTAACTAGGTGGGGTTTTTCTTGTTGTTTTTTCTGTAGGTCGCACGTCCCTTGTCCAGGGAGAGGCAGACCTTCCCCCGACGCTCGAGCCTGCTTACTGTTTGTTGCCTTTTTTCTTTTTTATTATTATTGTTGTTGTTATTCTAAAGTAGCCTAGTACTTGGCTATAATGAGGAGTACGGCAACCTATGCCTAAGTAGGCAGTCGTCAGATGGGCTCTTAAACAAACAAAAAGAAAACACACCCAGACTTGGTAAATTTTTTGAAACCGAAGATGTGTGTGGATCTGATTATAACTTTAGCCCAGACTATTCATCTACGGTTGATTTCCTCGATCATGTTCGTCTACTTATTCATGAACATCCAATTGATGGGATTGAATTTCTGTATAGTGGGGTAGTCCAACCGCCTTTCAACTACAATAACGGAAAAGAAGTTCTTGAACATCTCCAGTTTATTGATTCAGAAGATTTAATCATCGGTGAAAAATTAAAAAACGAGCTTATGGATCAGCTTTTCGTTGTCAGATGACTATTTGATCGTCACAATACATGGGTGGATAAGTTTTTCTGCATATTACATTCTAACATTGTGAATGATGGAGAGAAAGTAGTAAACATCGCTATATTTGACACAACACACTTGTTATTTCGATTTCTCTCATGGTATTCCCATCAACTCACCGATACGATGAAAACCAAGATTGAAGAGGCAAGGATGAAATAATTCCCCTTCTCACAAAGTCAAGGGAATGTGATGAGTTATTTTTTAGACAAAATAAAACATTGGTAGCATAATGCGTATTATTTCATCTTTATTTTATTCATATAAATCAGATAATATTTTTAATAATTGAAAAAATATATATGCACATAAAGAAAGAGCTAATATTAGCTGGCAGGTATTCAATGGACTTTTTTTTAAATATCTTGTAAGATCCCTTTGAAACCGAAAGGTATGGTTCGGTAATTCCCTGGGAGTTCAATGCGTTTACGAAAGGTTTTTCTCAAAATCTTTTTCCCTCTCACCTTTTTCACTCCACCGTATTCTTCGGCTCTGAAACCCATAAATGGTACAGAGATGTGAATATCATCATCGGTTCGAACTAGGCGCTTCATAGCATCGTAGGTTATTATATATTTCGTTTGAGTGTTAATAGTTAATCCACTAGCACGAAGTATGTACTTCACCCCAATCGTCGTTTGGATACGTAACGAATAGGATTTGGGACCAGTTGAGCAGAATGAATCTCCATACCTCTCGGTGAGATCACCTAGGAATTCTCCAAGTCGAGGTTATGGGTGATCTTTCCTATCAATGAAGATAACTCTGTCTGTCTCACAATACAACAAACGTTTACCTAACAAGTCTAGGAGGCCATAAAACTTGATTCGAGCATAGGCGATTGTGAATGCTGCAATTGGAAGATCCATTACGTGTGACTCAACTTCAACATGTTCAGCATTCTCCACTTTTGCGATGTATGCATTGCCAACCACATCCAAAGAGTTCACAATGAAGTCGTCGTTTCTGATCAGCTCGATTACATCATGATCCGAAGCACATATGACTGCTTTCATACCGCGATTTCTCTGAGAGAATTTTCCCATAGACTATAAAAGGAATAATATATGATCATGATTAATGGGGTGGGTTTTTTGCATTATTATTATTATTATTTGCGACTTCAAGTTTTTATTATTATTGTCATTAACGACTTGATGTTTTAGAAATTATTGACTTCATATTCGTTGTACAATGTGATAATATTTATAAAAATTACATTTTGAATGTAATATACTAATGCAGAAAAAACTAATCAAAGCAAGAAATCCTTACCTGTTTAAACAGAGCTTTGCTCTAAAACGCTTTCCAGGATTCATTTCGATGTCATCTATTTTCATGTTTATCCCTTCACACTGATTCACCCTCTCCACATATTCCATTTTCTCCTTCTCTCCAACCACTCCTCGCGGGAATCCATAAGCTTCTATTTTTTCTTCTAGAGGTTTTTTTATATACTCTACGAACAAACCATCCCTTTTTTCAAACTCCCAAAACTCGAAAATTTTCTTGATCTTATACTTCTTTTCCAAGGTAAGTTTTAGTTCCGGGGTGGTGTACACTCCGCAAATCATACGTTGGATTTCAGAGTAATGACCCTTGTGTGAGTTTTGCTGAGCGCATGTGGTGCATAGTGTGAAAGTAAGTTTACCATCTATGGATTGAGGTAGAACTGGAATATACAAATCATTAGGAGGGAGAACATCAACTTTCACAATTCCGAAATATGTCTCATTCATACCATCGGTGAATTCTTGAATAGACGGAATTTGTCGCACAGATACGCAACGCCGTGGTGACCCTACGAGGTATGGATTGTTTTTCATGCAATACGGATATAAGGATAAAAAATCGACATAATGTATTTTGACACCTTCGGTTGGTGGGTAGTATAGTATAAATGCGTTACATCTGCCGCCAAAAAGTGCACTTCCCACATTCAATACACCATTCACTACATCGGTGGAAATTCTATTATCTACCTCACGTCGCCCTGGAATGGTTTGCATCATGGTTTTAAATTCACGCTGCCAGAGAATGATTACTTGATATTTACTACCGAGAATTCGATCACTCTCTATTGTGTGGTAGTAACGGTCCAACGACCAACGTCCACCAATGGAAACATCTTGTTTAAGATTACAGTTCTCTTTCTGACACCCATGTCAATGACATCCATGAAAGAGAAACACGGTTCCTCTTCCTGATGGTGAAACCCCGTCAGAGAAAAATAATCTCCCACCAACAGGAAGACTTCGCTCAACACTGTTTTTTGCATGGAAAATTGAGATTCCTCTAACATATTCTTTAAACATAAACCAACGTATAGCCTTATAAGAAAAGGCTTTTGATTTCTTCCTATCGATAATTGCAATCGAATTTTCTGGTAATAAGACATCTTTATACACCTTGTAACATGAGGTTATTGTGATGCAAGACTGCATAGGAGCAATGTTAAATCTCCTGATGAATGAACACCTAAACTTCTCAAAACACAGGCGAAGGATAGAAACATCTAGAATGCAATACTTAATACACCCTGTACGAATATTGTATTCTCCATCTTGGAAATTCGAGTAATTTTCCTCATTGCTCATTTTCTCATAGTTAAAATACCTTTTTTTCTGGAACCGAACCAATATAAATCAACGTTTCCTCTGAAAGAAAATCATGAGGAAAATAACCTTTTTCCACTTCGGGGATACCCATTGTTTTTGGCAGTTTTTTCAACGATGATGGCATGAATAAGAATGTATCCTTAAAGGTTATGTCCTGAACGAGCTCTAGTTTAAAGATTTTTCGTCCCCGCTTAATTGGATTTGAAGTAAGAGACTAGGATTAAAATATTGAAGCAGATCTCCATAGATGAATTGGACATCGAATTTGGCATTGTTATGTGCCATCACATATGTTTTCACATTTTTTCTTGATCTTCTTATTCGTATTAACTCTTCTATAAAGGGTTAACAAGGGGATTTTTCACCATCTCTTTCAAAAATCTTTGTTCGTGGACCACAGTTCTTACATTTATCATAAGTTTCATTCTCATTATCAAAACAGAGTTCATAGATTTGTAGGGGTGCGAAAAATGTATCAAAGAAAAATTCCTTCCAACTCGATAATATAAATAGCCAATAAATTTACTAACTCAAAACGGACTTAAGCCGGTCGTGAGGCTAGAGTATTGGCGTTCAAATCCAACGGTACCGCGTTCGAAACTTAAGAGTCCAAAAACTTTTATGAAGATTTGTCAAGAAAGAAAACGAAAGAAAACGGCTTGAAAGACTAACTTAACAATAAGGACCAAGAAATCATCAACTCAAGATAAAGGGAAGACAAATGTTTCACCACAAGAAGAAGAAAATTCGCGGAAGCTGCATCGACATAATCAAATGAAAAAGCAAGAAGAAGAAAAATTCGAATAGTACATACCTGTATCGAGGAAACCAAGTGGTAAACAAGAATAAGATAAATAATAAAGAGGGATAATAAGGATATGCCCTCCCCTTAGATTATCTGCATAACCATTATATATGGTTAAAGTATGAATGATCCCACTTTGTATAGGTTTCTATGTCATAATACACTGCATTCAATTTCTTGGCCACTGGCTTCTTCGACCTCTTCGTCCAATACGTATGCTCTGCTCCATCCGCTTTATAGTAAGTATAACATTTTGAATAGAACAACTTCTCACACTCGTGTCGTCTCGTCCAGTTTGCACTATGTATGATTATGCGATTACATTTACGGCAACTCCAAATTTTCACATAAGTATGTAGCTTTTTGTGCGTGTTAAAACACGACTGTTTGTAGAATCTCCGATTACACTCATTACATAAAATATCTCGATTTCTTTCTCCATCACAATGCCCAAATCACTGAATGCACACACCTTCACATTCTTTTAGATGGGCTATTACGTTGTCATGAAACGTGTAGCAAGTGAAACACCATACCGTGATTAAAAGGAAGTATCTTGTTTTTAATATATGTATCACTAATGCTTCGAATTGGATAGTAGGTCTCATCTTCAAGACCAATGAATATGAGTAGGGCTGATTTCTATGCATATGTTGGTCGATGAAGTAATTTGAACTTGCGTTCATCCCCTGTAGCCGTAAATACGAGGATCTTGCATCTAAGCTCGCGTTCTATTAAGGAGAACTGATCTACAGTGGCAGCCTCTTCGTACACGAGATTGCATTTTCTTGCCACCTCCTGAGCTTCTTTTGTTAATGTCTGAGGCCAAAGTTTTTTTGAAATAACATTCTCCTTCATTTTTAGCGCGAGGACTGCGGAAACAAAGGCGCATCATGTGAATTTCTATGTACTCTATATATTCTATATCGATCAAATCGAACATTAGAGGGAATTATAACATGGCCTGCAGGAATCCTATAAATACGAACTACGAGATTGAAAGTTCCAAACTCGATTGTGTCCGCAGACTGGAATGCAATCTTGAATCGTCCCATGATATAATCGAATAGTGTCGATTCACGCATTTTAACAAATGGAATGTGTAAATAGATCGTATCACCGGTTGCATCCACAATTTCAAAACTTATATTTACAAGATAATCACCCTCCTAAAACCATTGCAGATTTAATATATACTGTGAAAGCTCGCGCATTACTCGCCCAAGACCAGCTTCTTCTGGTTTCTCCACAATTATATGGTAGAAAATGATGAGAAGGTTTCCATGTCTGTTTTCTCTTTAGGGTATAATTCTCTTTGCTTTAAAGAATTTTCTTGCGTATGAAGGCACGAAGTTCTACACAGTTCATTTACTGCTCCCTCCGAAAAATGAATGGTGTTGTTACATGATTTATCTTGTATGTCTGAACGTTCACCTTCTAGTGCAAGTACTACATCTTCATCGTCGGAGCTCAGTGTAATGACACCGTAGGTATCGTTCCGATGAAAAACTTTATCATCCCCATCATCTTCGTCTTCTTCTTCATTAGACACACTAGTTGGAGAAGAATATGATATAGATAAAATTTCACCGCTGACACCTTCACTCGATGACGGGTTGGGTAAAGAGTAAGTGTTTGGCTTGTTTCGGTAGATCCGCTTTCGTTTTTCAGGAGGAATAAACATCATTTCTGATGAACTAAAAAAGAAAGAAAAAATATTTTGTGTATAGTTATCTGAAAGAAGTTGGTTCATTCATTATACAAAAACAACGCATGAGTAAAGGAAGTATGAAAAACTTACCAATGAAAAACTTTATCATCCCCATCATCATCGTCGTCTTCTTCATTAGACACACTTAATTGGAGCAGAATAGGATATGGGTAAAATTTCACCGCTGACACCTTCACTCGATGATGAGTTGTGTAACATCATTTCTGATGAACTTAAAAAAGAGAAAAAGATTTTGTATATAGTTATCTGAAAGAAGTTGGTTCATTCATTATACAAAAAGAAAACATGAGTAAAGGAAGTGTGAAAAGATTTTGTATATAGTTACTCGTATCTGAAAGAAGCTGGCTTATTCATTGTACAAAAAGAAAGCATGAATGAAGGTAGTATGAAAAAGAACTAAGTGGAGAGTAAGGATTTTGTATATAGTTATCTGAAAGAAGTTGCATCACTCATTATACAAAAGAAAAGTATGAATGAAGAAAGTGTGAATAAATTTAAATTTATATTCCCATGTACTTCATCCATCATTAGGCCATCGTCTAGCGGGAAACCCCAGTTCCTATTTCGTATACTCAGGAATCGAGATAAGATGTTTACTCAACGCGTTGATAGAATCATTTGGTGTTACACTATATGGCAGAAAGATTATGAAGAATTTAAAAATGAAGTAATGTTTCACGAAGGTGTGTATGATGTGTCGTCTTTGGATGGACGAAGTCATACACTCCTTATTTTAGACGAGTTAATGCAGAAGATAGATGCAAATATATCAGAGATATTTACAGTGACCTCACAGCATAAGAATAGCTCCATATTCCTAGGGGCTCAAAATCTATTTTATAAAAATTCTTATATACGTGATATGCCCTTAATTGTCACAATCTAGTTTTATTTAACCAGAGGAGAGACATCTCCCAGATAAATATATTTGTTAGACAAATAATGCCTGGGGAATGGAACAGCTTCATGAAAATATATAAAGAGGCCATCTCAAAGGCCTATGGTTATCTGCTCTACGCCTTTAGTTCCAGAAACACTGTACGATTTACATTACGGACAGGAATATTTCCAAACAAAACCGAGAACGTATATCTTTTAGAATGAACCATAGAATGAAAAGATACGCATCTATTTCATACGTTTCCCACACTCTCTAAAAAGGTGAAAAAAATAAATCATATGAAGCATGGATAGTGATTTTGTCAAATATATATGTGATATGTGTCTTAATCTAATAAAATGTAATGTTCCTATGACATCATCGCAGAAACAAAAGATATCACGATTCAAACGGTTGATACATATGTTAGCTCGGAATTCAGATCATATGCGTTTAAGGAAAAAACTAATAAATCAGCGTGGAGGATCGTTTCTACCGATCTTATTCTCTGTTTTAGCACCTATCCTCTCCAACCTTATAAGGTGAAACAAAATATTGTTTATCCCGAAAAAGAGATTGAAGTACCCTCAAACTTTGTCACACCACAAGAAAGACTTTTATCTTTGGAGAGAGAGTTGACTACTATACTAAATAATTCACAAATCCCACCAGATAGACGTGTTATCCTTTACCAGAACACGCTGGAACACTATTTAAAACAGTATGATGAGGTGGTGGACATATCTACCGTTAAAGTCAATGAGAGTAACAAGGATCAAATAAATGGTTATACAGATAAAGTACTGGAAACACTGGAGCCTAGTGTTCGTGAAAGAGGTAGATTAATTTATCAGGCGCTAAAAGATACACAGGAATTCAGTTGGAATAATGATGGAGTGATTACTATCGATGGTAAAAGACTTCCACAATCTAACATTATCGACCTACTCAATGATTTAGCCAGAACACGGAAAAGATCACCACCTACCTACTGGGAGGAAGTAAAAGTAAAATTAATATCTTCTAATTTCCCTAATTCTATCATAAAAAAAACTCTCAACGTCGGAAAGAGTTAGAAAATATTACTCACACGTCAACTTTCTCTACGTCAAGTTCAGTGAATCACGCAAACACACGTTCTACTTCCTTTTATCATCAACAGAAAAAACGAAGGAACTGGTTGAATTATTAATCAATTTAACCGCTGAAAGATGGCAACTAGACGGACCAATCAAGGAATTGTAAAAAGTTAAGTGGCAATTCTACACAAGGCAATTCATGAATATTCAAATCGTGTCAAAGAAACACTCTCCTATCGCAATTTGTATCAGTGGCGGTCCAGATCATATCGAATACTCGCACGTAAGAAGCTGTCTCGATTCCAAGTAAAGCAAATTATAAAACAAGAATATAAAATAAATATATTCAGCCTTTTGAAGATTACTAGAACAAAATCCGGTTATGTTAGAGTTATCTTTGAAAACACCTACGGAAGAACTCGATATAACGATAAACTATTCCTTAGTGAGGATGAGTTTTGGCTTGTGTTCGGGTCAATACACAGGTTAAAACAGGAAAATTTCCCCTAAGTAGATCGAGGGGTGAAAGACTACGGTGTAAAACAGCTAAAGTGTGTATGTAGTAAGGGCAAATACAAACAGTCTATTTCCAAGTATACATTTCGGGATTTACTGGAAAAGGGATGAAGATTTCATTCCTACACGATTTAAAAACGCACTGTACAGTGAGTATGAAGTCAATACTTTTCTAAAACTTGAAGACGAGTTTCATCAAAGTTTTCGTCGGATGGAGTGTTTACAGAATGAGATTGATGTTTGTTATCTTGCATTCAACGATGGACTTGATGACTGTCGAAAATTTCAACCTTACATCACAGAAGATAAGTATATAAAAAATGTGTCGTTTGATAAGTTCCATTGTTTTCTCAACAGGAGAGGGAAAGCTATTGAACTTTTGGAAGAATTTGTCCTCAGGGATCTTTATGACTACGTCACCATTACGTGTAAAGAAAATTTAATAGAATATCTATCTATCAATCAGTCTCTCCGTGGAAGTCCAGAGGATGGAGTGTCACCAGCCTGCGTCATCAAGACTTGCAAGAAGAAAATTTAAGTTCACCCCAAATAAAAATATTTTTTTATTAGAGCACAATTCCTTAACAAATCTGCTTATTTAAATTCTAGATCACATAAAAAAACCTGATATTAATTTTCAAAAATATAAAGTTGGATTAAAAATACATATTGATAATTTTTATCCGTTGCATATCGAATACCGTTTTCCTGACCGGATTAACCCAGCTCTTTTGATTCAGAGAATCAGTAAATGTGTACAAAGTAATAAGGTTGCGGACATCCATGAAATTCTAATTGAAATTATGTATTTTAACCTAGATGAAAAATAAAAATGAGTTTGTTTTTGCGTTAAGCTGTCTTTTATTGAATAGTTATACAGGAATGTAAACGAATCAGATATTCAGTTCAAAATGAATCGTCGATTGTTACACTTATATACATCCTCGAGTCTCTTAACATCTTTTGGTGGAGTAAATCGGCTATTCCAATCAGTAAAAAAGATCGCTAAAATATCTGATATGGAAAGCTTTCTGTCAGGTTTAGATAGCTATACACTACACAAACCCCTACGAAAAAGATTCAAGACAAAACACGTAAATGCACAAGGTTCAAACGAGATTTGGCAACTAGATCTAACTATTATGTCTAAGTTTGAAAGTTTTAATAATAGTGTGCGTTACATACTCTTTGTAATTGACGTATAATCTAGATATCATTGGCTAATTCCTTTAAAGGAAAAGACGGATCAGGTGGTAACAAATGTTTTACGAAATCTCATGGAAGAAACCAGATGGATTCCAGGTTATTTATGTTCTGATGATGGAGGAAAGTTTAAAGGAAAGAAGATGAAAGGCTTATTGAGTGAATATAATATCGGCGAATATTATGTTCCCTCATTAAACAAAGCTAGTCTTATAGAGCGTGTACAAAGAACAAGGAAGGAAAAACTTTTTAGGTATTTTACTTTTAATAATACATGGAAATACATCGACGTGTTAGATGATTTTGCAAGGGCATATAATACTTATAGACATAGAATGATTATGAACACACCATTTAAAGTTATACATGATGTTGCTATACCAAAGCAGAGATCTGAAGTTAAAAAAAAGAGGTTTCTATATAAAATCGGTGATTATGTTCGAATCTGACGTGTTTCCAGTAATTTTAAAAAAGGATACGAGGTTGGGTGGAGTGAGGAAATCTACAAGATATATAGGATTTCAAAACTATTAGAGCTGTATTACGAGTATATTGAAGATTTAAATTGAGAACATATTGAAGGTGGGGTTTATGAAGAAGAACTACAAAAAGTCAAGTTTGACTCCTGTAAGAAATACGTAGTGGAAAAGATAGTTAAAGCGAAAGGGCATGGAAAAAAACAAGAGATATTTAGTAAAATGGCGAGAATACCCCAAATTGTTTAATTCATACGTCAAGGCATGTGATATCACGCACCAGCCTTGAGCACATGCATTCGGGGAATTATATTTAAGGTAGAAGATGGAGAAGCTTTTTATCATTTGTGAAGATGGAGTTAGAGAGTTTTTTATGTTACCCTTCCTTCCTCGTCTTCCCTGGATATTTACTCTCAAAATACCATGTCTGACTATAGAATTGAATTGCGCAAATCCATTATAACAGACCACAGTCAGTATTAAGTAGGGCTTTGTGAGTTTCAGTTTACAGGGAATATTTATAATGTTACTAAGTCTACGCACGCATTCACAGTCTATCGGAAAATGACAGAAGTAAATAATTATGCATCAGATACTATATTAGCAAGAGGAAAGGTAACAAAAATAAGAGAAATTGACTATGCTTATGATGAGATATGGATAGACGCTGTGTATTATAAAAATGAAAAATCACTCATAGATAAAATGAATCTGAAAATGAGACAGAAATTATCATCTCAAGATTTACTGTTTCAATCTGACAAAACTCAACGGAAAATATCTACTGACTATGTGTTAATGCTCACTTCACGTTCATTGCTCAATGTGAAAAGGAAAGAAAATCTATTATTTGTTCTGTCAGATGAATTTTCCAATATAATTAAAAGATCTATCAGAGATGATATCCCCGAATTAAATAATTGTATAGAATTTAATATAGATTTTCCGGCTCTTATATCTCATCCGAGATCATGTTATATTTAATCTGACCTTGTAGACTTTCAATTAGTAGGTGGGAACCAGTCGAGGCTGCTGAGAATTATTCACATTCCTTTCAATGATGGGTCATTCAGTATAACTTTTGATAATCCACACTATCTGAATCTAAGCTCTGGTGACTTAAGATCAATTTATATTTATTATATAAGAACGGTTGAAGGGGAAAATTTTCCATTCGTTCTCGGTCATTTGGTGATAAAACTACACATTATGAGAAGACATTAAAATAATTAAAAATGTTAAATGGCCCACGCGTGTTTAAAGGATTAAGAGCTCAGAAAGGACATGGTATTGGATCTCTATTATCCTCCCTATTCCAAAATGCAACGCCCTATCTAAAGAGTGGTGCTCGCTATCTAGGGAAGAAGGCTAATTCCGCCGGTTTGGATACCATTCAAGATATTATGCATGGAAAGACCGCAAGATCAGCTGACAAGGACAAAAAATACTATCACTAAACATACTAGACAATATATTAGAAGAAATTTAAAATCTCAGAGTATTAATGAGAGGAAGTCCCCAAAAAATAGGTGTAATAAATAAGCGGAAATGGATGAATAAGAAGTTGAAGAATAGAAAAAAGTTGAATATAGATCATGAAAGGGAAGGGATGATTTTTTCTCCTAATAAACAAGCACAAATTTCATAGATGTTCTCATAAAATCATCATCGGCTGTAAATCATACACGTATAAAAATGATATCTCTTCATCCAGCAAGCTATATCTGTTCGAAGACAGAACTCGATTTGTTCACCGTTACACCGACCCAAACTTTCATCGTTGAGAGCAATTATTAATCTTACTCGCCACTTAGCAATATCTCTTCAGATCTTACCCCAGTTGAAAAATATGCATCTGGTAGCGGATAGTATTATATAGATCCGAGTGAGGTTTATCTTTATGTTAAGGCAAGAATTGTGAAGGCAGATGGAAGCGAACTTAAAGATGGCGAGAATATTTTTCCAGAAAATAATATTCTTCATACTTTGTTCAGCAATGTTGACATTAATTTAAATGAAACATCTGTAAATTCCATTGGAAATAATGACCCTTATCGTGCATATTTAGAGACCCTGTTAAATTATACTGAAGAAGAAAAATATAGATTTCTTTCCACTGCAGGGTATTACTCTAGTAAAGAACGTATAGAAAAGAAATATAGCAGATCGAAGAAAAAACTAATTGATGTATATGGAAAACTACACGCCGATCTCTCTTCGCAACATAAGCTGCTGATGAATGAAGTCTCACTAAAGGTAAAGTTATCCAGAGCACCACATTCATTTACACTATTTAGAAACAAGACCGATTTTGAAGCTAAAATAGAATTATTAGAGAGTTTCCTTTACCTAAGAAAAGTCCGCCTTTCAGCATCAACTCATCTGGGGATGGAAAATAGGTTGCTCACATCAAACGCTAAGTACCCTCTCACACAAGCTCGTATGCGAAATTTTACAATTGTGAATGGAATATCAATGAAGAGTGTGGATAATATCTTTATGGGAAGAATACCTACGAGGATGGTAATTGGCATGGTTGACCATTTAGCATTTTCTGGTAGCTATGATGCATCACCTTTTGAATTTGAACCTTATAATGTGAATCGTGTCACTATCTATATAAAAAGGATTGAAGTTGAAAGATTATTTGAATTAGACTATTCGGACGATGCAGATCCAGTTGATTCAAGGGCTTTCTACTCGTTATATAACGGAATAGGGTGTATTAGAGGTGGGCAAAGTATTGGACTTACGTATGGACAGTTTAAAAAAATAAAAATATTTATTGTATTAACCTAAATCAGGATTAGAGTACTACTTGTCTTGGTGAATGCTTCAATCCTATACAACATGGTATATTATCAATACAGCTACAGTTTAGATCTCCATTAATACACCTGGTTTTCCTTGTTATATATGCAGAGTTTTAGTCTGTTATTGAGATAGATAAGTCAAGAAACGTACTAGTTTATTCTTAATAAAATGAATGCAATAGAAATAAAAGTACTATTGTATCGAAATGAAACTACAAAGCGCGTTTTTCATGGCTATTTTGCGAGAGACATTCAATTATGTCAACCTTTAAAACTGCCAGCAGCTTATATAACTAATCTGGACAGCAGCCATCGACCTGATTTGCATTGGATCGCTTTGTTTGTTAACAAAAAGGTTTGTATTATTTCGACAGCCTATGTCTATGGTTCCAGAATGATGTTTATATTTGTAAAAACCTAGTAAAAATGAATAAAATTATTATTGTCAATCCATTCAGAGTTACTTTTCAAACTCATGTGGCTTGTTTTGTCTAATTCATTCAGCAGATCACAAGCGGTAAATCATATCGATCTTTTATTGAGCAAGTTGATTTATATAATGATCAAAGAAACGAAGAAATCGTTGTAAAGAAGACTTTTAATAGAATGTAAAGAAAAAAATTGATACTGTACACTCAATAAAATTAAATGTTGGAAAATATGTAATTGTGTAGCCTATCAACTCAACTGTATTTATTATGTACCATTATATAATATGGTTAGCATCAATTAAATGTTTTTTCGATTTATTAATATGTAGAAAATGTATGCATATTTGAATTACAATGTAAAATAAAACATTATAAAAATCTTGACTTTTTTAAACAAGTTACAAAAAGAAAATGAACAGGTAGGATTTGCTCCAATGTATGTGTGTGTGCGTGTATGTATGTATGTGTGTGCATGTATGTATGTATGTGTGTGTAGACTCTAATTCCTTATAGCGATTCACTGTTTGTGTGTGCGTGTGTATGTGTGTATATATGTACGCTCTAATTTCTTTGATAAAAGGTGGTGGGGTCGGGTGAGGTGGGGGGGGGGGGTGGAGACTCGATATTCACCATAACGGTGGAGGTGAGAGAGGGATTCGAGGAGACTCGGCCTCCACAGTAAGGGTAAGTGGGGATGGGGGGGAGGGGGAAACTTGGCATTTACCCCGCATTACTACTACTAGAACCAAACCTAATATGACAAGATTCGATTACCTAAGGAGATATTTATATGGACCTACCAAACCAAACAGTTACCTAAACTTAGCTTCTATTCAATAATTGTGTATAGTAATAATAAAACAAATAATAATAAAAACTTTGAATAATACCTATATTAATTATGCTAGAAACGTTTGAAAGTCATTCTTACAAATCATAATATTTTAACCAATAATTTCAAGAGCAACTTATTTGATTAAATTCTTTATATACTATTTAAAAAAAACATAACCTGTTGCTTTGCATCTTAAAGAATCTTCCAAGACTTTAAAACATCTTTACAACAACGCAAATTTCATGCTTTTTCTCATATACAACCCGTCTTTAGCTATGCATCTCACTCTCACCAATTCTCTCTTATTTTAAGCTTCTAGATAAATCAAATTATGGCAAGATTGGAATTGAACGAAACAATGAGAAAATAGTTTTGGCTATAAATGGAGCCACTAGTCTGGAGTGCCATGACTAAAATTTAATTTGGATACAAATAAAGGGCCCGAAAGAACCCCCGAATGAGTTGAAATTCGGAATTTTTTAAAGTCCTGATTCTGCGAATTTTCATTTTAACGTTGTTCACAGATGGACCTTATCTCAAGAGAATGAGGCGATTTTCACTGAAAATATAGGAAACAGGAATTGAATTTTCTTTCAATAAGTAGAGGATGTTTCGACATGCAACGATGTGACGTGTGACAGTACTGCTTGTCTTACTATAGTGGGTATTATAAATTAATGAATACTTACGTCAGAATCTTTTTATCCGGGGTACCGTAAATATGAAAGAAAAATTAGTGCTTTTGATTTTGAGATAGAGGAAAGTGAAGGTATTCTCGGTAACCCATTCTGTTTTGAAGTTTATGTTACGTTAGATGCCGCTTCCTGACCATAAAATTCTTCCAAAGGAATTTGTTATAAAATGTCCCACAAAGTCTCTAAGAAATATACCTTATTATATATATATATATATGTACAAACCTAAAATAAGGTATAGTACCATGAGATTTTGTGATCATCCTTTATATACGCCAATATTATGAAACGCATCATCATTCTATTTCTAAAGATTCATTTTTAGTTGTCTTTATCTAAAAATTCTAGAATCGTTACATAATAAACAACTATAACCGGAACTCAACAACTACTAGTCTTTCTTCAAGTATTTTTGCTTCATAACAACTTCAGCCTCTATACTACCCACCTCTGCGTGAAATGAAGATTCTCCGTCCTTTTTTTGTTTTATATTCATTCCTTATCGTTCTGCCGCAACTTCCCTGCCATTACCGTAGATACATAATTCCAATTTCCCCTTTCTGTCGCAGCATTCTGCCTTGCTTAGATTAGATCTCGGATCTTTTTCCCAATTCTCTTTTATTCTCCTCCTCCGTCTCTCTCCACAAATTACTTCTGTCTTGTTGGGAACCCTTATTCTTATTGCAATGAATCCATCCCATCTTTCGTTTCCCTAATTTCTATGATTGGATGGGGTAAGGAGGGAGGAGAGGAGGGTCAACTTCCTGATTTATTGGCAGGCGAATAAATATCCTGAAATTCGGATTGTTCCAAACCGTTCTCGCCATTTTGTTCAACAGCAGCAGTTGGAATCCGGTGGAGTTAATATAATTCCTTCAATTTTAGTTTCTCAATTCATTTTAGGACTCCGATGGAAGGCAAGTTTGAATTGTTTTGCAGGTGGCAATTTCTCCGATATTTGCTATATTTCCGAACTCAAAGCAGCACAAGTTCTCTCCCTCCTCGAACGCCAACTGGAATTAACAAAAAAGTTATTGTAATGATTAATAATTGTCCCCAAATTTTAACTTGTCATTGGAAAAATGACCTGGTTGAAGATAAATATATGTATTAAATGACATGGGTGTAGAGAAATATCGGCATTAATTAACCTAGTTGTCGAGAAATATCTGCATTAATTGGCCTGGTTATAGAGAAATATTGGCATTAATTTACGTGGTTGTAGAGAAATATCGGCATTAATTTACCTGGTTACAGAGAAATATCGGCATTAATTGATCTATTTATAGAGAAATATTGGCATTAATTTACCTGGTTTTAGAGAAATATCGGCATTAATTAACCTAGTCATAGAGAAATATTGGAATTAATTTACCTAGTTATAGAGAAATATCGGCATTAATTGATCTAGTTATAGAGAAATATTGGCATTAATTTACCTGGTTGTAGAGAAATATCGGCATTAATTGACCTGGTGGTAGAGAAATATCGGCATTAATTTACCTGGTTATAGAGAAATATCGGCATAAATTGACGTAGTTATAGAGAAATATTGGTATTAATTTACCTAGGTGGAGGGAAATATCGGCATTAATTGACCTGGTTGTAGAGAAATATAGGCATTAAGTGACCTGGTTATAGAGAAATATTGGCATTAATTAACCTGGTTGTCGAGAAATATCGGCATTAATTTACCTGGTTATAGAGAAATATTGGCATTAATTTACCAGGTTGTAGATAAATATCGGCATTAATTGACCTGGTTGTAGAGAAATATTGGCATTAATTGTCCTATTCGTAGAGAAATATATATCGGCAATAATTGACCTGGTTTTAGAGAAATATCGGCATTAAATTACCGGGTTTTAGAGAAATATCGGCATTGATTGACCTGGTTGTAAAAACATATTAGCAATAATTTCCCTGATTATAGAGAAATATCGGCATTAATTGAACTGTTTGTAGATAAATATGGCAATAATTGATCTATTTTTTGATAAATCTTGGCATTAATTGACCTGCTTGTCGAAAAAATACCGGCATTAATTTAACAGGTTGTAGAGAAATATTGGCATTAATTGACCTGGTTCTAGAGAAATATTAGCAATAATTTACCTGACTTTAGAGAAATATTGGCATTAATTGAAATGGTTGTAGAGAAATATTGGCATTAATTGACCTATTTGTTCAAAAATATCGGCATTAATTGAGCCGGTTGTAGAAAAATATCGGCATTAATTGACCTTGTTCTAGAGAAATATTAGCAATAATTTACCTGATTGTAGATAAATATCGGCATTAATTGAACTGGTTGTAGAGAAATATTGGCTTTAATTCACTAGGTGTATAAAATATCGACATTAGTTGACCTGGTTGCAGATAAATATATGTATTAATTAACATAGTTGTAGGGAAATATGTGTAATCAATGGTATTGTTGTAGATAAATTTCGGCATTAATTGGGTTATTTGTAGGTAAAAATCAGCATGAATTGACCTGGTTGTAGAGAAATATTGACATTAATTAACCTATTTGTAGAAAAAATATCGGCATTAATTGACCTGGTTGTAGAGGAATATTGGCATTAATTGAGTTATTTGTAGAGAAATATCGGCATTAATTGATCTAGTTGTAGAGAAATATTAGAATTAATTGAGCTATTTGTAGAGAAATATCGTCATTAATTGACCTGGGTGTATACAAATATCGGCAATGCCTCTCCGTCAACCACATTTGACTACCCGACTTATCCGGCGTCGCATGGATGGAAATGTATAGAGTAAATTCAATTGCTAAGTTCATTCATCATCTACGCTCCGAAGCCGGTCTAAACAGGGAATATACGTTAATACAAAGTATATATATATATATATATATATATATATATATATATATATATATATATATATATATATATATATATATATATATATATAAATATATGCAGGTGGCAAACTTTAAGTTTTATGTGATGGTTGTAGCAGAAGATAAACTCTATGTAGTTTCAAACTACATTTTCGACCGTAATTTTCAAATGATGATTTGGTGACCGAGATTGTGCGGAGATGGTATGGTGCGAAGAGTTGAAAGATTGCGTAAAGGATGAAGTGATTATATGAGTGTGTGAAGGAACGAACAGAGGGACAAGTTGATGGTATTGTGTGCGTATGGAGGGGGTTGGTGGTGGGGGGGTGAGGGTGCGTGTTTCAGGCCCCTTTTGCCCAGGGCTTATCCTTGAGCGGGCGAGATGCTAAGACACGTAGGGTCCTTTTAGGGCCCCGTCGCCAATAGGAGGGAGGAAAACTTGTGGAGTGTTTTCCTCGATTAGACATAAAGAGGTGGAGAGTATTTTTTAAAGTTGCGTTGATGTGCACCGATCTCGCTTAGTGGAAAAAAAAATCACTTTAATAAACACCAACGAGGCAATCTTCCACATAACGGAAAAATAGGTAAAGTGGTGAGGTTAAGGAAAGTTAAAAATGGGGGAAGAGAGCTGGGAGGTAACGCAACTGTGGACGTTGCGAGGCACCAAAACGTGATACCCCAGATATGAGCTGCAGCAAGGTCGACTATACTACACCTGACCCCTATTTGCGGGATAAAAAGTGAAAACAAACGAGGACATCTCTGCAGAGATTTTTATTTTTAAATTTCGCGAAAAAGTGAAAAAGTTAGGGGCAGGTGAAACGTAGTGATGGTATAGAGCACAGAGTAGCCTACTTGAAAGGGTAGGGGGAGGGCAAGATTGCACGGGGCCTGAGCGTGCCAAATCTTTGCATGGATATGGCACTCGTGGGGATGGAGGGTAGAGTGAATTAACCGGGGTCGGGTTAGGGTGGACAAGTTGATGAGGTAAAAGAGGGAAGGTGAGTGAGTGAGAATTTGGAGGAGTGATAGACAAGGACTTTTCAATGTCAGAAGGTGTTGTGAATGTATAAATGCAGACTTTTTATTTAAAGCGGAGAAAATCCAACGAGGCATCTGTGAAGAAAGTTTCTAAGAAGATGAAACGAAATTCTACAGATACCTGGCACTCTCTTGTAGGGTACATAGAGAGGTAAAGATGGTCTGCTGTGACTGACACACATTTGTAGGGTAGATAGTGGGGGTAAAGATGGCCTACCATCCTATGCCTTGAACTCTCTTGTAGGGTACAGAGTGGGGTAAGGATGGCGTGCCATCGCTATGGCTGGACACTATCTTGTAGGGTACAAGGTGGGGTAAAGATGATCTGCCATTGATATGCCTGGCACTCATTTGTAAGTTACAGCGTAAGGTAAAAATGGTCTGTCATTGCTATTCCTGGCATTCTGTTGTAAGGTACATAGTGAGATAAATATGGCCTGCCATCGCTAAGCCTAGCACTCTCTTGTAGGTTAAAGAGGAAGGTAAAGAGGGCCTGATATCGATATGCCCGGTAATCTATTGTTGGGTACAGATTGAACTAAAGAGGGCCTGACATCGTTATGCCTGGTACTCTCTTGTAGGGTAGTGTGGGGGTAAAGAGGGCCTGTCATTGATATGCCTGGTACTCTCTTGTAGGATACAGAGTGGGGTAAAGAGGGCCTTTCATTGCCTCTTCTGCTACCCCCTTGTTGGGCACATAGTGAGGTAAAGAATGCCTGCCATCTCTATACCTAGCACTCTATTATAAGGTACATAGCGGCCTTAAGATAGCTTGACATTGTTAATCCTGGTACTCTCTTGTAGGTTACAGGTGGAGGTAAAAAGTGCCTGCTATCGCTATGCCTGGCAATCTCTTGTAGTGTAAAGAAGGGGGTATAGATGATCTGCCATAGCTATGCCTAGCATTCTCTTGTAGGGTAAATGGGGTAGTAAAGCTGACTGGCCATCGCTATGCCTGGCACTCTCCTGTAGGCTAATATTAAGGTAAAGATGGCCTCCCATCGCTATGCCTGGCAATCTATTGTAGGTTACAGAGTGAGAAAAAGAGGGCCTGTCATCGCTATGCCCAGTAATCCCTTGTTGAGTACAGACTGAGGTAAAGAAGGCCTGCCATCCCTATGCCTAGCACTCTCTTATAGGGTACAGAGTTGGTTAAAGATGTCCTGCAGCGCTATGCCTGGCACTACCTTGTAGGGTACTGAGTTGGGTAATGATAACCTGACATCGCTATGCTTGGCACTCTCTTTTTTGGTATAAAGTGATGTAAAGATGATCTGCCATCTTTAGCCTGGCACTTTCTTGTAGGGTACAAAATGTGGGAAATATGGTTGAAGAGTGGTGTAAAGATGGCCCTACATCGCTATGCCTGGCACTCTATTTTAGGTTACAAAGTGAGGTAAAGAAGGCCTTCATCTTCGGACGGGTACTATCTTGTTTGGCAAAGTAGGCTCGCCATCTCTATGCCTGGCACTCTCTTGTAGGGTGAAGATGATCTGTCATTGCTAGGCCTGACACTATTTTGTAGGGTAATGATGACATGCCATCGATATGGCTGGCACTTTCTCGTAGGTTACATAGCAAGGTAAAGAATGCATGCCATCGCAATGCCTGGCACTCTCTTGTAGGGTACAAAATGTGGGAAATATGGCATGCCAACGCCATGCTGGAACTCTCTTGTACGGTAAAGGTTACCTGCCATTGCTATGCCTGCCACTCTTTTGTAGGGTAAAGAGTGGTGTAAAGTTGAGCTGGCAATCTCTAGTTGGCTACAGAGTGGGGTAAAGATGGCCTCCCATCGCTATGCCTGGTACTCTCTTGTAGGTTACATAGTGAGGTAAAGAGAGCCTGTCATCGCCCGTCCTGGACCTATCTTGTAGGGTACAGAGTGGGGTAAAGATGGTCTCCCATCGCTATGCTTGGCACTTTCTTGTAGGGTACAGAGTGAGGGTAAAAATGGCCTGCCATGGATATGCTTTGCATTCTCTTTTAGGCTACATGCTGAGGTAAAGAGGTCCTGCCACCAATATACCTGGCACTTGCTTGTAGGGTATAGAATGGGAGTAAAGATGGCCTGGTGCGATATAATTGGCATTCCCTTGTAGGGTATAGAGTGGTGTAAAGATGACCTGTCATCGATATGCCTGGCACCCTTTTTTAGGGTACATAGTGAGGTAAAGAGGGCTGTCATCGCTTTGCCGGGTAATCTCTTGTTGGGTACAGAGTGAGGTAAAGAAGGCCCGTCGTATTAATGCCTAGCTCTCTATTATAGGGTACATAGTGGGTTAAAAATGACCTACAACGCTATGCATGGCACTAGCTTGTACGGTAGTGAGTTAGGTAAATATGACCTGCCATGGGTATGCCTGAAACTTTCTTGTGGGGTACAGAGTGGAGGTAAAGATGGCCTGCCATGTTTATGCCTGGCACTTTCCTGTAATCTACACAGTGGGGTAAAGAGGGCCTATTATCGCCCGTCCTGATACTCTCTTGTTGGGTACAGAATTTTGTAAAGAAGGCCCGCCATCACTATGGCTGGCACTCTCTTTTAGGGTACAGAATAAAGTAAAGAGGCCCTGCCATAAATATGCATGTCACTCTTTTTTAAGGGACAGAGTGTGGTGAAGAGGGCCTGCCATCGCTCTGCCTGGCACTCTCTTATAGAATAAAGATGACACGTCATATACATGCCTGGTACTCTGTCATTGGTTACACAGTGAGTTAAAGAATGCCTGTCATCGCTATGCCTGGTACTCTCTTGTAGGGTACAGAATGTGGGTAAAGATGTCCTGCCATTGTCATGTCTAACACTCTCTTGTAGGGTGCAGTGTGGGTGTAAAGAGGGCCTGCCATCGCTATACCTAGCACTTTGTTGTAGGGTACATAGTTGGATTAATATGGCCTGCCATCGCTATGCCTAGCACTCTCTTGTAAGTTACAGAGGGAGGTACAGAGGACCTGCCATCGCTATGGGCGGGAATCTTTTTTAGAAGAGAGAGTGTGCTAGAGAGGGTCTGTCATAGCTCGTCCTGGTACCCTCTTGTTGATTACAGAGTGAGGTAAAGAATGCTTTCCATCGCTATGCCTGTAACTCTCTTGTCGGGTAAGGAGTTGAGTAAAGATGACCTGCCATCGCTATGCCTGACACACTCTTGTAGGGTAAAGAATGTTGTAAAGATGACCTGCCATGGCTATGTTTGACACTCTCCTGTAGGCTACACAGTGGGGTAAAGTTGGCCTCCCATCTCTATGTCTGCCACTCTCTTGTAGATTATAGAATGAGGTAAAGAGGGCCTACCATCGCTATGCACGGTAATCTCTTATTGGGTACAGAGTGAGGTAAAGATGGCTTGCCCTCGCTCTGTTTAGCACTCCCTTTTAGAGTTCGTAGTGAGGTAAAGATGGCCTGTCATCGCTATGCCTGGTACTCTCTTGTAGGGTAAAGAGTGGAGTAAAGAAGGCCTGTCATCGCTATGCTCGGCACTCTATTGTACGGTACAGAGTTTGGAGAAATATGACCTGCTATCGATATGCTTGGCACTCTCTTATAGGGTAAAGAGTGGGTAAAGATGGTCTGCCATCGCCATGCCTAGCACTCTCTTTTAGGGTACAGTGTGGGGGTAAACAGGGCCTGCCATCTTTATGCTTGGCACTATCTTGTAGGGTACAGAGTGGTATAAATATGGCCTCCCATCGCTGGGCCTGGCACTCTCTGGCACTTTCAAAATGGCCAAATCTTCTTTCCTCATTAGTTCATCGTTTTTAACAAAGGATTCTCTACCATTATTAGAAAACTAACGTCATAATAATATGTTTCCTCTAGTGCACTTTGCTGTTGGCATAGTATTTTCTGAAGAATCACTTTACAAGCTTAGGTTTCATGAAGATATGTCTTCGTTTTGGCTCCTAACAGGGAAAATATATGAAATACGAATATCTTCATTGTCGTCTCTGAAACATTGCCTCCAACTGCAGCCAAACTTTGACATGTTTGCATTTTATTGGTGTCGGGCAAGTTTACTATCCTTAAAATGTTAAGAATATAGGTGGGTGGATAATTTGGGTTCTCCCTTGAGCAGATTTTCAGTGTTAACCCTTCATACTTGAATAGGATTGTCTGAGGTGATTGCCGTTGGAAATTTATTGGCTCTCATTTTTCTCTATAAGTATTCCCGGTATCTATCAATAAAATGCCTTCTTATGGCATTTCTATGTTCCTTTTCACGATTATCTTCCACTTTATCTTACTAGATATATTAGAAAGAACGAGCGATTGGGATAGTAATAATAATAATACTTCAACACCTTGTTTACATGTTGGATCTGGCTCAAAATATCACATCACAACACTGTGCAAATGCTAAAGCGGTTCGATCCCACCTCCTCTGTGAGGGACTGCGCCTCAATCTTTATGACAGGGTCTTGTGTGTGGTCTCTGGTCTCAATCAGTGCATTTCTCACTGCAGCTGCCATGTATCTCACGGTCTCAACACTCTTCACTTTATTTTCTTATCTTGTTTCAGTCCACCTCTTCAAAGTGATGTTTACAGGGTTTTTTTTCAAGATGGCGCATCTTTCTGTGGAGGTCAAAAACAAGGTGTACAGTTTCTGCAAAATGCCAAAGTAATATGTGACATCGGTAGAGCCTTTAGCTGTATCAACCACAACTAAATTAAATATATCAGCCTCACATGGCACAAACAAAGCTCTGGGATTGATTTCTAGGAGCCTCGCCTGAACACCCTTTTTTTTTCCACGCATGTTAGTCCCTTTATCTTATATCTGTCCTCTGCAGTCTGCAAAAGGGACTTTTAGCTCCCAAGTCTCCTTAAAATCAGGGATGTCAAATGCTTTCCTGTGGACTCGTCTGCTTCAAAAAATCCCACAAAATGTTCTTTTATATGGGGCTTGTCCTCTAGCGAGACCACGCAAATCACTACTGACAACTGTTCAGTGTGGTTGATATCCGGAGTGCAATCGAGAAAGATGGAATAAAACTTTGCTTGCTTGGTGTCATTCACCGTCACTGAAATTATCTTGCTGCTCATTAAACATATGAGTTCATTTTTTTTACACCCGAAGTATGCAAGGTAACTGGTGTGAATGGAGATTCATTTTTGGACTCGATTTAGATGTTCTTTCATTATGGAGTCAAACTGTGCCATTAGTTCAACTTCTTTGAGAAAATTCCCATTGAAAGGTGAGAACAACGTCTCTGTATGTCCTCTTAGTGCCAAATTCCTAACTGCTAGAGACTTCACAAGAGCAGTGAAACGTTTAAGCACCTCTCTCCATCTTAGCCTCTCAGCTTCCGGAAATTCCATCTCCTCCTCGTCAATTGTTTGGCATATTTTATTCCTCACTGTCAGTTTTTTCCAGATTTTCGTGCAATGGATATGTTCTGGAATATTACCATGTGAGGTGAGCAAAGAACTTGCCTGTTTCCAATCGTTGAGTTCAGATCTTGTTAAATTAATCTCAGTTTTGGAAAATAATTTGCAGCTAAAGTAGAATAAGCTGTTGTATATTTGTTAGTATACCAACCAAGTCATTAGGATATTTTCACTACTAACTAATATCTTCCTGAAATATTGGTTGTGGCAAATTCTTACATCACCCTCATTCCCTTGAAAAACGTAGTTAGGTGTTACATCATTTGGTCGTCTGTAAACCAGATGCATTCGAATTCTGTCAGTCAGAGTTGAAGGTCAACTAGCAGGGTCAGTGAGTATTGGTTCATTCTCCGCAGGAAGATTTGTCAGGCATTCTGCTACTAGAGAAAGAAAAAAGGCCATAAGTATTATTCACACAATCTGTACATCATACATTCACATAAATAATTAAATTACATTGAAAAATTAAATTAAATTAACATGAAATTACTTTCCATACATGCTACACACACACACACACATACACACACACACACATTTGAAGTGCCCTGCTCTGGAGAGGCAGGCTCTGCGGTGGGGCACGAACCCTCATCCTGAGAGTCCAAAATAATTTCTTTGGTGGTCTATGTGACTGAGGAGGACGTAGATGGCTCCTTTTCCTGACTATC
This sequence comes from Ceratothoa steindachneri, assembly GCA_963969495.1. Classification (NCBI taxonomy): domain Eukaryota; kingdom Metazoa; phylum Arthropoda; class Malacostraca; order Isopoda; family Cymothoidae; genus Ceratothoa; species Ceratothoa steindachneri. Next base: position 51,250,124 of record OZ018328.1, on the reverse strand, counting down.
CACAGAAGATGTTCCAAAATATTTCAGAAGTTCCTCTTAAATTGCACTGATATACAATATATTAATTACAGAATTAAAACTTTCAGTAGCGAAAACAAATTAACAGCTGAGTTCTACCAAGTAACGTCAGCTTATATCAGGACATCCACTCCATAATAAGGTCTACATAAGGAGATAACGTGGCTCCATTACCTATATCTTTTGCCCAGTTCTCTTCTTCTTTTCTTCTCTCGAAATTGTGTACCTGATGGCTTTGACCTTTTCTTTTCCATGTTTGGCACTTCCAATCAACATTACCGTCATTCCCCGACACCTCAACTAGCAGTCAGGACTAAACCAATTCATCTTGGTTGGCAGATTTGATTGTTTTTATTATTTACCATTTTCACAGTGAAATAACATGTATGAATGAAATGTGCTTTATTTTTAAGCAATTTATTTTGTAATTGACTTTTAACCTTCTAATTAACCTGAGGGCTAGGCCCAGCGGTAAATACCCCCTCTCCCCCTCCATATTGGTTTGGTTTCATCCCCTTCATGTGAGCATTGTGGGAACCGGCGTCCCTTCTGTAGACAACACCCATTGCCACACATAACATGACCTGACGCGCAAATGAGCGCTGAGCACAAATAAATAGGATTTCTTTTTCTCATTATCGCGGCGCTCCCTAGAGAATACCGCCCTAGGCAATTTCCCATCTAGCCCATATCAAAAACTGCCACTGTGTATGTATGGTACAATTAAGCTTGTAGGTGGTCATGTATGATGCAATTAAGCTGGAAGATAGCCTTGTATTTGTGTTATTAAGATTGGAGGTAGTCATGTATGGTGCAATTAACCTTGGGTTTGATGATGTATGATGCTATTAATCTTAGAGATTGCCATGTATGGTGAAAACAAGCTTATATTTGTTCATCTCTGGTGCAATTATTTATAAATCTGCTTGTCTTGTCGGCCCCCATCAGTCGAGTGTCTGCATTAGCACGATGACAATAACAATTGTGAACGTTTGTTTATTGCCGATAAGAGACCGTTTAGATCGTCTTGATTCGTTTCTTGCTTTATCTCTGATACAAGTGGTAGGAACCGTATAGACTGTTGCGCTTGGTATCTATGGGGTTGGCACCCTCTCCCGTCCCCAGTCACCTCGGCAGTCTCGAAATTGTTTGAGTCTACTTCCATTTTATTCCTTCTATACATTTCGATGTTACCTCTTTTTTTCCTCATTTTCTTTACCTATCTCTTCTCACCTCTCTTCCCCGGATGTGGCTAACTTTTTGGCCAATCGCCGACCAGCTTTCGTCAATTCATTCCTGGTCTGGGCTCCGTTTGTGGCGATGTTTTTATACCTTTCTGAATTATTCCCAGCTTTCTTATCGCTTCTCTCCATCCTTCTTTCCATTATCTATTCATTTAGGTATCCGCAAGAGGACGTCTGGTGTCTCATTGGCAACCATGCTGCGTATGACATCTGGAGGATCATGTGCCCTTCCTACCTCTACACCCGAAGTATGCACACTCGTTCGGTTTCATGCAAGAGGATCTCCAGGAGGTTCCACACAATTTTCACTCTCTTCTTCCACACTTTCTTCACAGATCTCTCCTTACAAACTTTATACGCGATATGCCCTCGTTGGTTTTCGTTTTAAATTCACGGAAAAAAGAAAGCTTTTTGATTTATGAAGGGGAGTAAATATAAGGCATTATGCTCTACCACTGCATCACGCTTTTTCTTTATGCTTTTTAAGGTAATCATGTGTGAAAGATGCTCTCGCCATACTTCAAAAAATCGAATGTTACACCATCTCTTTACGTTTGACTATTCCAAATCAAACTCATGTTTAGCGGTCACCCTGTATAGGTATTCCACAGAGTACCATTTTCTCCTCCCTACTCTTTAACTCTTCAAGCATGACATACTTACTCCCAACGCTCCTCTCGAAAGACTACATTCATATGCATCACAATAACATCCCAATACAGCAAAAAAACAGTGGCACGAGGAACATCTCAACCCCACGAAGGGGAGATGATGGACGTAGGGTCCCGAATGAAGGAAGCAGGAGAACATAGATATTGTCTTCCTTACACACGGAAGCGATAGGGAGACAGGCGGCGAGCGATGTACCTCACCTTTGAACTTTTGGTGATACCAACACCAGCTGGATGACTCACCCCCTGGATCTCCCGTGGGGAAAATGCCAGACCGACTCGAGTATCGAAAGCGTGAGAAGAAACTAGGACTCTTACCTCAAGGGTCTTTTCATCTTGTCTTCTAGCAATGGGCGGTCCTGGGCAGTAGGAGAGCTGCACAAACCCTGGAAGGTCTGACTATTGTAAGCAGCAGCGACGAGTAGTTCCTGGCAACCTAAGCTGTCGACGGGTTGAACTTCCCCTAGCGCCTCCAGGATTTGTGTCGCATAAATATGGAGACGATTGAATAATGTTTGTCTCAGCTGTGCCGCTTGGAAGTCGGCACTAGCGTCGTCTCGGAGCTGCAGAAGGAGAGGTGTGGGCTCCTGCATAATTAAAGTAATGTTCCTGGCGAGGTTATGTAATCATTGCTCATCAGAGGGGTCATGATGCCAAATAACGATGACATTGAGAGCCTTATAGGTCATCTAATCGGCTAGGAGCTTAGATATCGAGTCCTCTGCTTCCATGAGGTCCAATGGTAGATGGAAAAAAGCGAGGCGAAATTTTTTCTTGGCGGACGATACATTTTTTGCCCCAAATGTCAGCTCGCAGAGATGGAGCCATTGTTTCGTCCTGTCTAGCAAACAGTGAGGCAATTGCAGTGTCTGTGGTAGAGGAGTGCTGGTTGCTTTGTTGAAGAGTCATGGCGAAAGTGTAGAGGATTCTGTTGAGCCATAGGGTTTCTTGATGTGGGCTTGAGAGACTATAGATTGTTCACGAGGTCACCAATGGACCGGGTGGTAAAGTAAACACGCTAACTCTTTGTCTTTATTTAAAATGTCTTCAGTTAGAATACTTCTTGTATGCTTCAAGTCAGGGTCCTTGCAGCTCGCGAGAATAGAGAGCTTTCTTGGAGATTGGTGTAAAGGTTGGCATTGACAGTGGAGCGAGGAACAACAGCCAAACGACAATATTATCTCTCACTTAATAGGCCGCGGATGACGTAAGATTGCAAGGTGCCGCCATCATGGAGTTGCCAGCGTCCGCTGGTTGCACCAGTAACACCTTAGGAAATTTCAAAGGAATGTCAACATCACTACCTCCATATAAGCTGCAAAAAAGTGAAAAAAACACATCCAAATTCATATAGTTAGCCGAAACTTATATATCTTTCCCAATCATCCCATACTACCGTAACCTCCCACACACATAGCATAGGAAGAATCTGCATTCGCAGCAACTCTAGTCACTTTTTCTATCCAGGATGAGATCATGTCACTCTTATGACCCTATTAACTCTCATGACCTTTTCTATTAACGCTACCGTTTCTGTATTTTGATTAGGTACAGATAAGAGATCATTGTACCGAGTAAAGTGATCGGTACAAACCAAGATGTACCGATTTCCTTGACGAGTCTTAGGCAGGGGTCCGAGGATATCGATTCCAGTCCTTTGATATGGTCTTTGGCATACGAGGTAAGAATTCATGGATGTCATTTTATAGGTTATTTTATATTTAAGATATGAAGGAGACTCCATGATTCTGAACGAACTTATCTATGTCTGGAAAATGATACCATACTACTAAACTCTTAAGTATGCGTTCATCAGGTAATATGACCATGGAATGGAGAATCATGAGACAAACTTCTGGGTGCATCTATGAGGGTTCGGGACATGTGTTTGCTCGCCTCATTCAAATAATACATGATACTTTTTTACCTTGGAATCGGGAGTTGTTTGCTATAAGCGGCTACAGATGTATTTAATGCGAGGGTTTGGTCGTTGAGTTGCTCGGAGGCTCTCGAAATCAATCACTTTTGCGTTATGGATCCTCCTCATAGGCCTAGGTAAATTTTGAGCCTTTAACCTTATTAGTCGGTCTGGGATGAGATGAGGTTTGCCAGGTTTATATTTTATTTTAGTTACAAAATGTGACACTAGAAAAGCCCAACTGTTAAGTCGTCCTTAAAGAAGTTTATCCTTAAAAAGGTAGACCAACGGCTTATGATCAGTTTTGACGGTAATTTAATTTCAAAACCATATATAATGTGTCGGAATTTCTTTAGCATCGCCAAAAGAGCAAAGATTTCTTTCTCTATCCGTGGTGGAATAATTCTGTTTGGCATTGTTTTGTAACAAACTGTATAAGCAATCGGTAATTTAAAATTAATCTTCCGTGGAACAGTCCTTAAATACTCTCTCCTTGAAGCTAAGCCTCCTTGGAGGAGCCGTTACAGAGCTCTCTTCTTTGAAGCTAAGATTCCTTGGAACAGCCGTTACATAGCTGTCTTCATTGAAACTAAGCTTGATTGGAGCAGTCTTACATAGCTATCCTCTTGAAGCTAAGATTCCTTGGAGCAGTCCTTAGAAAGCACTCCTCCTTGAAGCTAAGCTTCCTTGGAGCAGTCCTTACATATCTCTCCTCCTTAAGGCTAGGATTCCTTGGAGCAATCCTTACATAACACTCCTCCTTAAAGCTAGGGATCCTTGGAGCAGCCCTTACATAGCTCTCTTCATGGAAGCTAAGATTCCTTGGATAGTTTACATAGATCTCCTCCTTGAAGCTAAGATTTCTTGAAGCAGCCTTTATATAGCTTTCACATTGAACCTTAGTTTTATTGAAGCAGTCCTCACATAGCTCTCCTCGTTGAAGATATAATTCCTTGGAGATGCACATTTATTGCTATCCTTTAAACTAAAATTACTTGGAACAGCCTTTACATAGCTCTCCTCCTTGAAGCTAAGAATCCTTAAAGCAGCATTTTTATATCTATCCTTTAAACAAAAATTACTTGGAGCAGCCCTTACATAGCTCTCCTCCTTGAAGCTAAGAATCCTTAGAGCAGCATTTTTATAGCTATCCTTTAAACTAAAATTACTTAGAGCAGCCATTACACTGCTCTCTTCCTTGAAGCTAAGATTCCTTGTAGATACACATTTCTAGCTATCCTTTAAACTAAAATTACTTGGAGCAACCTTTCAAGGCTTTTCAGTTTGAATGGCATTTTTCTAATAATGTCTGCACTTGGGTTCTTCTTGGAGAGAGAAAGAACTATTTTGATCTGGAAATCGGAACTCGGACTTTACACGTTCCCATTTTCCCATTCTCCCCTTTTTCGAGTCTCGTAGCCTCTGGAGAGTCGCAATAATAGTGTGGCCTTCACCTGGATTATGGTCATTTTCGTGATTCCATCAACATTTTGCTGGACAGGCCTATTATTTCTTAGATTATTTTTAAGTGCCCATCTAGCGACATCGACCAAGGGCGCAAGTCACCGTAATTAAAGTTTAGCCTACTACTACGCTACTTTAAAATTCACCAAACCAAACCAAACCAAACAAAGAACATAATCGAACAAAATAAAAACGAACAAACAACAAACCAAAAAAACGCAAAATACAAGAAACCAAACAAAAGGAGGTGAGAAGATCGTAGCACGCTGCAGGGGTGGGGGGAGGCCGGCCTACCTCCGGCACAGGAACATACGACCTACACCATAGAGAGTAAAATAAAGAGGAGGAGGCCACCCTCCTCCCAAAAAGTAAAAAAAACACACAAGTTTCTGTGCACGAACTCCACTCAAGTACAAGGGACAATCGTTAGCGACCCCGCTCATCCCGGTACCGGGACAGGTAACGTTGGCGAACATTACCCAGACTGAGACATTCAACAGGAATGTGCAGAACAGTCTGTGGTATAACGCAATCGTAGCAGTAAGGTGCAGGGAAACGCTCCAACAAATGACGGGGCGTCCCGCAAGTGTGCCCAATTTGAAGATGAGAGAAACGACCTGATGTCATCGCGGCATTAGGAGGTAGGTCCACGAGTACAGTTTCAGGACAATGACATTCAACTTTAAGTTTCCCTAGGCCGTTTCCCATCTTCTTTTCCAGGCAGCCTGGAAAGCTTCCCTGATTCCTGCCAGGTGCTCGGTATGAAGAAGTGCTGAACGCTGGTCTGATCAACCAATCATCGCAGACTCTTTGGTGCTCTTCTGGGCGTGCTCATTTTCCGCAATCCCCACATGTCCAGGAACCCAGCAGAAGATAATCTTTACCTCCGCCCGGCCTTCTTTGTGAGTCGCTAAAGGTCACAATCCAGCATCCAAACCGAAAATAGTGTTATCTTCCCTACTGAACAGTGTATGGAAACCAGCTCAGCTGTCAAGACAAATATAGCACCTGGTAGATCACTGCTGACTTCAAACATAGGAGATACTACGTGCAACCTGACCCCATCCTGGGACTTTTAGATATACTTGTACCCTGGCACAGGTTAACCTTGACACAAAGTGCGCGATAAATGTCAAAAGCAATACTATTGGTGCTATGGAAGCTTTGGAAGTAAAGGCGTGGCGACAAAGAATCAAAGGTGGGAGCCTCTAAGGTGGCGTCCTGGGCAGAAAAGAGATCGAAAGATCGTCCAAGTAGATCTTAACAAGAACATCTTTCCGGAGCACCGAAGTGATATATTGATGCATAGGGCAAAGAGTGTGACACTGAAAACGTTTCCCTGCGGGACGCTCACTTCCTGCACCGTTGGAACGGAGAGAGCTCTCATCCCCCCCCGTACACTGATTAAAGAATCCCGCAGTAGCATAGGCCTTCTCCAGATCGAAAAATACCGTGGTGTAGTGCTGTATAGGAAGGATGCCTTGCTGATAGAAATTTCCAGTCGAAGCAGAGCATCTGGCTTGGAGTTTAACTTATGGAAGCCACACTGTGTGGAAGACAGGTGGTCTCTGCTGTCCAGGGAAAAGGCTAATCTAACATTTACCAATTTCTTTGTCAACTTATACATGCTTGATGTCAGAGATTGAGTGGAAACCAGCCAAGGTAGAGTGATTTCTTCGTTGTTTGCGAAAAATGAGCAAGGTACCCATTTGCTAGAAATCTGGGGGGGTACCCTTTGCTTACTAGCGCACTGGACAAGCAGATGTTGGGCGCCATTTTTAAGTATAATTATAAAAAAATTCACGAGGAAAAACTAAAAATACAGAATGTCAGCGTTAAAATTCGCTCCATTATCATCAATGATACAACACTGAGCTGGATAAATTGAGTCATTGGAATTAAAAAATAAATCAATCTCTCCATAAGTAGGAATATGATTGCCTGTAACGCCACTCAATTTAACAGTAGGCTGGGTTATAGTAGATTCATGACCTGTATGATCCTGTAAGCGCTTTATTGTTTGTTATTTAATTGAAGTGGAACGTACGCCTGTCTAAAATGGCTTCAAAATCTAAATCATCGATATGAACTTTAACAATTAAGTCTAGATCTAAGTTCCTGTCTCCTATTACTCTAATTGAGAGATGCTTTGTTTTTTCATTATGACCTACATGACTATGGGAGAATATGGGTCGTGGTTCGATGGTTGGAAACATTCCGCTAAAATAGGATTGGTAGACCTGGTCTGGGGTTCATGGTTTACTTGGGGTTCATTAGGTGTGGGGTCATACTCTGAGGGATAAATCATGTAAGTGTTTTATTCTATGTATTCCTCTTGTGGAGATACATAACTCTTATATGGTATGGGTGCAGAAGGGTGGTCTACATACCTTATCCATCGATCATTTTGGCGAGGTGGATTTTGTGGGCGCTTCTCTTGCGTATAGTGATATGTGTAGCTTGGTTGTGGTTTTGTTGTTACCTTAGTTGTTCTGCTCTTTAATTATGCTTTATATGCAGGATATGCCTTATCTCTACAACAAGGTTTATCACCACGTCGGTGGCCATGTTTGCGACACCAAGAACAATAGGGAGGATATATGCACTGAGGAAGTACATGACCATGGCTGTCACAGTTAAAGCAAAGGCGAGGTTGTTGACGTTGAGTCTGTTTTCTGGGTTGGAGTGTTTGGAAGGGTAGTCGAAAAGTTTTCTGAGGTTGTGGGTAACTTGGTGGACGTGATGATTGTGTAGTTAGTGTGTTCCTCGGAGGGTTATATGATTGATTTATATTACTTGTACTGGCAGAATTGTTTTTATTGTGCTGAATCCTATTCACCGGAGTTTCTCGGAATTTCCTTTTTTTGAAGTCTCATTTAAGCTTTGGTTTATGCCTAAAATCTCCTGAAATTTATTCCTTAGAATAGTTGGAAGATTTTGAAAAACAGCGGTAGCCATAAGGAAATTATACTGCTGGGGGGTGAATGTAATGTTAAATTCTACTAACATTTTCTGAGAAAAGTTTACAAAGTCATTTAAGTCCTCATTATCCTCTTTTTCCATCTAGCTTGGAAAAGAGCAGTCATCAAAGTTAGTGGTTGGGCTTGTGCTGTGTCCTGGTATCGAGTTATTAACTGTGTGTTAAAATCTAGCCAGGCACTAGCTTGGACTAGTTCTGGGGAGTAAGTTATTGCATCTAGTGCATTCCTTTTCTTTGGATCGTTAAATCTACGGGCCTCATTCAACTTTATGTTATCATGTACAATGTTTTCTCTAAGAAAGTGTTTTTCCAATGAATTTAACCATGGTTGCACCTGTAGTTCTGCAAATTTCCCATTGATAGTACCTTTAAACCAAAGTACACTATTTGGGATGGCCATAAAACGGCTGAGGTTTATGTATGTTGGTAGTTGTTGTTGAGCTTGGTTTGTAAGAGTGGTTGCACCAAATGCTTGGAAAACATTAGGAGTGGGAATAGTGGTAGCAACAGTGGAAACTTGAGTTGTCATTGTGGTGTCAGTATTTGTGATGACAGGTTGAATGTCAAAGTAGAGTGGGAGATGCTTGAAAACCTAAGAAATCGTTAAATTCACTCATAAGGTGGTAACTAACAAAACTGGGAGGATCACTAAATATTAATTTAAAAATAGAATGAAATATGATAAAACACAAAATTTTAAAGTTGTGATAAAATAAAGAAAATATTTTAGTGAATTAAAAATTTTAACTTTTATATTTAAAGTTGATATATCAAAAAGTGCCTTTCGTTTCACTATTCACTTTTTCAATTGAAAGTTGATTTGAATAGATTTATTTTTTTTTAAATCAAATTTCACTTGTATTTATTTATATAATTTATATTTAATATATTGATTGGTTCTTATTTGAGAAGTGGATTGTATTACTTCAATTTTAAGTAAAGGTTTGCTTAATTTTGACTAAAAAAAATAATTAAAAAAAAATTCTTCAACTTTACTTTTATGAAGGAGATGAAGATTCCGAAGACGTCACACATGTAGACTGGTTTGACAGCAGTGTAGTTCTTCAAAATGTTGGAGAAGGTCCTGAAGATGTCAGACTTGTAGAAGAATGGTCTGGCAGTAGTATAGTTCTTGAAGATCAATGTTGAAGAAATGGGGCTTTCTGCTGAAGAAAATTGGATCAGGCGCTTAAAAAAAGGACGAAGCCTCTTTTTAGGACAATAAGGAGAATGATTTGTCTCGTCTTTGTTCCAAGACTATTCTTCTTGTTCGTCGAAAGTAGCTGTAGGGGAAACCACCACGCTCCCCCCCCCCAAAAAAAATCGAGATAAGTTCACAGAAGAGGGGGGTCGTAGGTCGCCATGCAAAAATTCAAGGTCCCCAATGTTATGACTGCCATGGAAGGTTACGCCAGTTAAGGGCTAATAACGTCGCTGTTACACCTGGAGACGGCACAATGCTCGGAACGTCATCTGATACGACTGGTGAGGAAGATTACGCCAGCTTAAGGTTGGAATGTGAATACATTTTGAAGATAGGGAATACTCCTACCTTACTACTAACCAATACTATATAATTCAAGGTGATTAGAGGTTAAGCCCAACAGGGTTTACCTAGGAATCTCTTTTCCAGTGAAACCACAGGAAAGTAGTGGGCGGAATTAAAGAATTTGGATACTTAAGAGGGGAGATTGCTTCTTGTTGCCATAGGGGTTAGCTGAAGCGGGGAGGCTGGGTCAGCAAGAGGGGGGTTGGGAAAATGGAATGCCTCATATACTGCACTTTTAACTTCGGAACATAATGTACATTTGTGTGAATTTCTAAGCTCTTATTTTATGCCTATCTGATATTCTTTTAATTATCATTATTACTTGCATTATTAGTACCATTACAATTATTATCATTACCATTAAAATCATGATTATTATTAATATTATTATCATTATCGTTATTATTGTTATTGGTATTATTATTATCATTGTTATTATCATTAGCATCATTATTATTATCATTATTAATATTATTATAACATTATTATAACATTACTTTAACGACTCGGTGAAGGGGTGCGGCCGTTGCGGCTTACTAGACTTATCGTGTGCGTCCTTGGAGACACTTACACAGATTGCAGGAAAACCCTACTTTGAGCACTTCGTATGGCCGAAGGGTTGAGCGTAGGTGCCAGTCTTACTCTGGTCCCCTGTTGAAGCGGCAGCGAACCCGTTAGTCCCCATGCACCCATGGAGAGAGAGGGAGCCATATTGTTTGATTTATTCTTCTTTTTATTGCCTTTCTTTTTTGAAGATGAAGGCGGGGAATGTATCCGCTTCCTCCCACCCAGAAAAGGCCCCAAGGCCGGCTGGAATGCCTTAAGACGATGATTCTCCGAGATCGGCAAGAACTTGACCGTCAATGTGGCACCAGTCGGGGGGGAAGTACATTCTTTCCTTGTGAATCCTCGTAGGCCTCGCGGTATGAGGAGTAAGTTGCACAAGGGCTGACTCAGGTTTGGTGTCTGGCACCTGGACAAGGTTCGCCCCCCTGGAAGACTGTCATGTGGAGCAGGGTCACCTCTGGGACCATTTACACCTTAGGAGAGAACTCAAACTGGAAATCCGCCCGGAAGGTGTCAGGAATCCCGACTGGCGATTCAAAGGGTCAATGGCCCGTCAGGAACGTCACTGGAGCCGGGATGCCGACCTGCGTTGTGAAGAGTAGGGGATCGGGCATGCCGGCTCCCATTAACCTGTTAAACCTGGGAGCGGAAATGCTGGCTCCCATTAACCTGTTAAACCTGGGATCGGGCATGCCGGCTCCCATTAACCTGTTAAACCTGAGATCGGGCATGCCGCCTCCCATTAACCTGTTAAACCTGGGATCGGGCATGCCGGCTCTCATTAACCTGTTAAACCTGGGATCGGGTATGCCGGCTCTCATTAACCTGTTAAACCTGGGATCGGGAATGCCGGCTCCCATTAACCTGTTAAACCTGGGATCGGGCATGCCGGCTCCCATTAACCTGTTAAACCTGGGATCGAGCATACCGGCTCCCATTAACCTGTTAAACCTGCAATCGAACATACCAGCTCCCATTAACCTGTTAAACCTGTGATCGGGCATGCCGGCTCTCATTAACCTGTTAAACCTGGGATCGGGCATGCCGGCTCTCATTAACCTGTTAACCTGGGATCAGGCATGCCGGCTCCCATTAACCTGTTAAACCTGGGATCGAGCATACCGGCTCCAATTAACCTGTTAAACCTGGTATCGGGCATGCGGGCTCCCATTAACCTGTTAAACCTGGTATCGGGCATGCCGGCTCCCATTAACCTGTTAAACCTGGGATCGAGCATGCCGGCTCCCATTAACCTGTTAAACCTGCAATCGAACATAACGGCTCCCATTAACCTGTTAAACATGGGATTGGGAATGCCGGCTCTTATTAACCTGTTAAACCTGGGATCGAGCATGCTGGCTCCCATTAACCTGTTAACCTGGGATCGGGCATGCCGGCTCCCATTAACCTGTTAAACCTGGGATCGGGCATGCCGGCTCCTATTAACCTGTTAAACCTGGGATCGGGTATGCCGGCTCTCATTAACCTGTTAAACCTGGTATCGGGCATGCTGGCTCCCATTAACCTGTTAAACCTGGTATCAGGCATGCCGGCTCTCATTAACCTGTTAAACCTGGTATCGGGCATGCCGGCTACCATTAACCTGTTAAACCTGGTATCAGGCATGCCGGCTCCCATTAACCTGTTAAACCTGGGATCGGGCATGCCGGCTCCCATTAACCTGTTAAACCTGGGATCGGGCATGCCGGCTCCCATTAACCTGTTAAACCTGGGATCGAGCATACCGACTCTCATTAACCTGTTAAACCTGCGATCGAACATACCAGCTCCCATTAACCTGTTAAACCTGTGATCGGGCATGCCGGCTCCAATTAACCTGTTAAACCTAGGATCGGGCATGCCGGCTCCCATTAACCTGTTAAACCTGCGATCGAACATACCGGCTCCCATTAACCTGTTAAACCTGTGATCGGGCATGCCAGCTCCAATTAACCTGTTAAACCTAGGATCGGGCATGCCGGCTCCCATTAACCTGTTAACCTGGGATCAGGCATGCCGGCTCCAATTAACCTGTTAAACCTGGTATCAGGCATGCCGGCTCCCATTAACCTGTTAAACCTGGTATTGGACATGCCGGCTCCAATTAACCTGTTAAACCTGGAATTCGACGAGGGGTCTTGACAATGCCCAGGGTCATCTCCATCTCCCTACTATTCTAAAGGAGTTGAAGTGGTTCACCTACTCCCATTGGGGAGGGAGCGAGAACGGCGGCACATTCTATGCCTGGCCGTGTTCTTGGTGGGCCCTGACAAAGCAAAGGGGGCTCGTCACAAGTGGGGAGTCGCATGGAGTCAACTCTCCGAAAGTAAGTAAGGGGAAAACTGCAGAACCTGTCATAATTGGAGAGGAAAAGCACCCTCTCTGCTAAGAGAGTCTTCGGGGACCCTGAGACTAGAGTCATCCGAAGGCAACTCTGCCCAGAGCGGTAAGGGTGAAAACCTCGAATCCGAATCTATCGGAGAGGGATAAACCTTCTTTCCGCTGGGAAAGACTCGGAGAGGCCCCTGAGAGAGCGCAAGAGGGGCCAGCTCCTTAGAATCAGGGCGGAGCTACTCAAGAGGGGCTCTAGAATGGATAGAGGTGAATATCCTCTATCAGTTGAGTGTGGTGAGGGGAAAGCCCATTCAGCATGGTTAATAATTAAAAACGTGGGAGGGAGTGGGGGTGCTGTGTGTTTTTTGCACTTTACTTGTAGTTGTACTCATTGGTTTTGGGAGGTTGATTTTAGAAATAAAGAATTTGTTAGAACAAATCAAGTGCTGACTCCATCCGTGAATATTCCGTTTAGCTGGTTTTCATTCGCAAAGGGACCAGAAACCTGAGAAACGCACCAATGATCTGGTTTCCAGTAACCACAGCGGATGCCCGTTAGTGCAGACAACGGCTGGTCCTAAGCAACACAGTCGGTCTCTAGGCACGGGAGCTGGGCTCTATATAGATGGATCAATGATATCCCCACATAGGGGTTAACCTATGCGGACCGTGCAGGACGTATACTGGTGGGTCGGTATCCCTTACAGGGGTGCGCCACATCTAAAGCACAATACGGCGTAATTCTTACAAGTCACACCTCCTACAAAATTTTGCAGATGAAGCAGATGAGTGTATTGCAACAGACCTGAAGAACACTCTAGAGAGAAAGTCTGCTAGGCAAGTGGGCTCTACCATTCACTTTTAGATTTTGTTTGAAGTAACAAGACATCATCAGCATGGAGCAGCAGTATCCTTACCATCTATCGAGCGCAGTATGCTTGGAGCCAAACGTCGAATTCAACCGAGGCAGCCACACACTGCAGAAGAGTGTGCCAACATGCTGGAGAGCCCAGAGGGCGAGGCTGTCAACGAAAACTTCAGAGCTGTCGTCAGAGAAAAGAAAAGTGGTCATTTAGCAATAAATTTTTCTCCCAAACATTAGTAACACTTATGGCTACAATTAAAGAATGGAATTTTGATGGTACATTTAACACTATTCCAACACAATTCTATCAGCTATTCACATTGCTTGGCTTTTATAAAGGACATTCATTTACACTTATTTTTATCTTGATGACCTCAAAATCTCAGTAGCTGTATGATATTTTTATGCAAAAATTGAAGGAAACCCTCCTCAACCTGAATCCAAGGCAAGCAATCGGTGATTTTGAAAGCAATTCGCTCTTGCTGGCCTCAAGTTGAGATTGGGGGCTGTCAACTCCACTTTTTACAATTCCTGTACTGGAAAATTCCAAAAGTAGGGTAACTCAACTGTACACTGATAACAGAGTGTTCAATTAGTGGGTCAAGAAACTCATGAAAGTTATGTGCCAGCCAATTTAATACAGGAAGCAGTTCATTCTCTCTTCCAAGAAACTTTTGATGTAAATGATAATTCCAATGGAATTATTACTGCATTCAAAGCTTTTATTACAGACTACTAAATTAAAAAGGTCACTCCTGAACGGCTCTCTGTCTTCGATTTTTCTCGTGGTGCTAACAATAATGCCGAGTCATTTCACAGCAGACATATGTGTAGGAAATATGCCGTATACACCATTTTGGTGTAGGAAATATGCCGTATGCATCATTTTGGTGTAGGAGATATGCCGTATGCATCATTTTGGTTAGGAAATATGCCGTATGCACCATTTTTGGTGTAGGTGAAGTGCTTCATGCACAAATTTGGTGTAGGAGATATGAGTGCTGAAGTGTAGGAGATATGACAGTATCATTATTTTTGGAGCCGCGTAGGAGATGTAGCTACGCCTCTCTCTTACCTCGTCATTTCTTGGTTCAAGCCAGGTCTCGTGGAACCAAATTCTGACTGCGGAGTTCCACCTCTTCTTAGCAGCTCTCCCCCCCCCTAACAAGTGGGGACGGGGGGACATGGGTTGGTAGCTGCTAATATTCCGCTGCAATTACCGGGAAGGGGGGGATTGGCTAGGCCAATCCCAAAGAATAAGGCCCCTATATAGTCGAACCAAATGTTTTGAGGGAGAGGAGGAAAGGTGTTACTGAAAGGGAGAATGTAGGTGTTAACGGAATGCGGAGAAGAGTCTAAGCTGCGACCAGACGGGGTATCGAGTCCTGTTAGCACTGGGTTCTGGTAAACACATCACTGTTCTCTTTACGTGGACAAATTCTTAGAGATAAATCTATATTCTGTATTCTCGGACCATGTGTGCTAGATTGACAGGGTCTATAAGACTATGTGCATTTCCTATACAACGAACTGCATTACCTGATGGGTAAATCAAACACGCGTTTCTTTTCAAAGAGTCTAAAACTAGTAGCATAGTTGTTGAAAATCTCGTCTTACTTCCAACAATAGAGCACTTCAAACTCGAGATAAAATTTTATCTCGCCAAATAAATGAAACTTTTGACCATTTACACCCACTAACTGAAATTGGGGCTGTGTGACCTTAAAACTGATTCGTGAGGCGTTGCAATTTCTCCACGAAAACCATTTTTACTAACGTTGCCTCAGATCTAACATCTAACAAGGATGATCATTCAATATATATTAATGTGCTATTTACTATTAGCTCATGCGTAACTTCTTGTCTTAAATTAATCTTATGGAGAGGTAGAGATTTTAATATCTCATCGGGGTATGAAGCTAAAACAAAACGACATATAAGGGGAACAATATTCTGGGAACAATCCTTCGTATAGCTGAGATGAAATTGCGTACACTGTATGTGAGAAGGATCCTCATATGGGAGGATCATAGCTATCCTCAGCATGATCTTACACGTACATATTGGTTTCCATTCTCATTGTACAGGGTGGTCCGAAAGTCTTATAAGCCCCAACCGAAAAGTACTAACAATTATAAAGGAACTCTATAATAAGATCAAACATCTACTGACTTCAGTGTATTTCCTTTTAATAGAGGAACAATATAATGAATTCAAACGCAACTGAAATATAAATTTGAAAAAAAATACAGGGTGTAACAGGACTTTAGGTTATACCCTGAAGTAGCCGCGACTATCGTAGATATATATAATGGATCAATGTCCAGATATGAGTTTAGGGAGCCAAATTGGGGGGGAGGTATGGCAATTGGGGTTGTAATTGCTTCGGGTTTAATATTTTCTGTGGTGGGTTCGCTTCATGACCCTGATGCTGAAATATTATATTATCTTTATTATCTAGCGACGCTCGTTGATGATCTAATTCCAAGCATCATCCATTTACCATATTCATCGTAACGCTAAAATTAACCACTAGAGAAACATCTTCCTCTAATAGTCTTTGAATTTCTGAATACAAATTCGCAAACATGACAGCATTTAACAGCCAATTAATGTTTGGAGGGGAGAAGGTCATGTCAAGAATAAGGTACCTAACTACTGCGGGAGTCGCTATTCTTCACACGGTAAAAGTGGGTTCGTTATGGTTGGCACCCGAAGTCCCCTACTAATTTTTATAACCTCAGACGGTACGCATAGGTTAAGTTAACCTAACCTAACATCAAAAAACATCATGGAGTTCGGGAGCCTAGAAATCAAGTTTATTTGTTTGGTCTAGTAGATACTAGTTATTTACCAGCAGTTACGTATACGGAAGTAGTTGAACACAGAGGACAAAAACCCTTTGGTCAGTAATCGAAAAAGTGGTAAGAAATAAATCAATTTTCCATCGGGATTGATGAATGGCGAGGCCACAGAAATGTGTCCATAATCCAAATTAACAGCGCAGAACCGCCAACTAAATTATACTTCGTTAATCCCCTGACAAACCTTCATACACAGATTGAATCGTATATTGGATGACATATGGCAAATATTAACAACATGCGAGGATGCAAACGAAAATTTCTTCCAGGTTATTTATAACAGTTCATGTGGATGGTAAGATAAAGTAAACAGGTTAATTAATTTATGTAAGCAAGTTTCACTAAACTTTCTATTTCCTAAATTAGTATCCCGTCCATTTTCAGTAAAGTGGAGCTCACGGCTATTTCGTTTTTTCCTTTACATGATATGTATATTGATTGGCGTTGCTAGTCTTGACGTGGAAACTTTTAGTAAAATGGTTTTTTTGACATGGTTCTTTTCTTGTACACTGAAGGTTTAGATTTTTCCTGAAGCCTGAAGGGCTGTCGATATCAATTAATACGAACGAGCAAAGAAGTCATCAAACTTTTATTTTAATCTCTTTCCATTAAATACCTTACTAATGGACGGTAAAAGATGGTCATGGGGACATTTTGTAAACTTCTTTTTGACACTTTCTTAAACTATTCCCATCTGTTTGTAACTAGTAATACATGATTATTTATTTGGAAGAAGTGTGAATTTCTCTTAGATGCATGAAGCGATTCGCTTCATGCATCTTAACATCGTCATTCAGGATATTTTCTAGCAGAAAATATTGTTCCGAAGTAGATAAGCAAATTCCTATCCTTAGTTCTAAGGGTTTACCTTCATATGTACTTTTAAATGGAATCTACTTGCATTTAATGAGCTAGGCGGTTACCTGTGACTATAATGGTTGAGGGAGTTTGTTCTCTTATGTTTATCCGTGTAGGGGAGCTGATTTCGGAACGTCTGGGGATAGAGACGAATGAAATTCTCTCTCAAATGCGAAAATGAAAGCCCTCACTTGGGTCTATAAATACCTTGGTCAAGACAGATCGGTCGCTCATTCGTTTTACGCCTCAAAAAAGTGGTTGCCATTGCAACAAGATTTGTTACTTTTACTTGGTCAATTCTAACTAAAAAGAATAACTCAAAACACAAGTCAAGAGAAAATAATTCAGAATGGAATCATTTCAATATGAACTCAACATGTTTTTAACAACTGAAACTAACTAACCAAATACTCCTAATCCTAAAATAGGAGGCTGACCAACCAAATTTTCAAGAGGATTTAAAATTAAATTAAATCGGCCTTGTAGAAAAGTCGACACTACAAAAAATCTGGCTCCTCCCAAATGGCATTTACTCTACGGGGAAATCCAATCATCTTTCATTAGGCTTGCAACAAATGGATTATTTAGGATCTAGATCCTAGACGTTGATTGAGGTATGCTAGCTTTTTCTACTTCCTTGGGACTTCTTAGACTTTCAGAAGGAATTTGAAGAATCTTCTTGAGCAGGAACTTGGTTGAATAAGCCGTACTTCTGATTTCTCGTTGCTCCAACGAGATCACCTCCCCCATGAAGAGGAAGGCAATACAGGGAAAATGTTGATGAAGGCTGACAACGATTAGTTGTAGGCAAACCGTTAGTGTTAAAGCAGCAGGTGGACTAGTAGTGGTGTACAAAGCTGAGTATCGTCAGTGCAGAACTTGCCTCTTCTTCTCAGTCGTTCTGTATGGTTAATTGGTAAAGTGCTGGGGTTCAACACTAGCGGACGCAACGGTTCTTCGGGACGGTGATAGATAGGATCCTTATTTTGCAGCACTTCTAGAAGCGGGCGTTCCGAATTTTTATACTTTACCCTGGTTGACTTCGTATCTATACCCCTGCGGGGACTTATAGGTTCACCTATATAAGGGACCCCGCAGGGCGCTCCTCCTAATTCGGTCGTCTGTTCGCGTAGAAGCAAGTTCTCCTAGGGACATCCTTGTGTGGTGTTTTTCCCTCTTGCACGTTTACATGTCTACTCGGATCCCTTGTGGGCTACCGAGGAACGCCATGCCAACTCTTCGCAAACATACCTCTACTACTTCGACCACAGCCGAGTCCGGCTTTGTCACTTAAGACGATTCACCTGCGGGACCATCCGGAGAAAGCAGTTCGCGTTACCTTCTGCCCCGATTACCTGAGGCAGAAGAGCTGGATTCCCAGCTTGATGAATCTGGAGAAGAGGACACGGGTATCGCGGAATCACCTGCGGTACGAGCTTCAACTTCCTAGGCGGCGGCCACATCGGAAGACGCTAGCGCTAACGCTGTTTTCCGTGTCTTTACAGCCTATACAGACGTCCCGGCGCCGCTGTCGCCCCCTCCTGAGAGGGCTCGCCCACGTCTTTAGATTCCTGCGGCTGCACGATTAGACCTTCCAACAAATTACGACTCATTGTGTCAAAATTACGCTCAGAAATAAACTCACAACCCTTTAAAAAGAGAGATCGTGAAGAGATCCAACAACTATTGATGATATATACGAGTAAGCTACGTGATTTTCTAAATAGTGAAGAAATAGCCTCTTTAAAGTCCCGTCTTCGCCTATATTATATTTTACTTAATTACAATTGGGGACTCGCGATTAGAGACTCAAGAGAACGAGCCATCGCGGATTCAGGCATAGTACTCTCGGAAAGGGCAAGGTAGTGCCTGCTGCGTATGAAGCGGACATTTAAGGAGGAGGATTGATACATTATTGCAGACAATTTTTCTAACAATTTTAACGGAAGTTTTCCCTTCCTTATATTAAAAATAGCCGGCATATTATCGGCCAAATTCTGCCCATTTTGGAAAATACATAGAGTTATCAGTAGAGCAATCGACTCAATGATGAATATGTTGCCCAAAAAGGTATCAGGTATGACCCACCCGCACCTGCCCCAACGCATTCCCAGGCCCCCTTCTGAGGCGTCAAAAATACCGAAATTCGGTTTTCTCTTCTTTTCTTCCAGGGGACCGGTTTATCTTGAAGCAGGGACTGCAGAGCACATACCTTTTAAAATCAGTTTCTCGTGAAAAGAAAGGTTCGTAGGCCAGCTGGACCCCCCAAAAGGGTAACTCAATTAATGGAATTATGAAATTTAATATGCCAGCTAGCCTTAGCCAGAATAACTTAAAGTATTTCAATTATGCTATATCCTTAAGTGCTAGAACAATCTTATTTAACAATGTTTACGTAATTTGTATAAATTTGTATTAATTCGTACACCAAGATATAATAGATCCTGTATAGGAACCAGTACAGATTTTTCCACATATATTTTTAAAGAGGAATAGAATAATATATCTAATGCCTCCAATAAGTTATTTAATTCACCCACAAACAATAAATCGTCTAAGTATGCAAATGATTTTACACTACATTTCTTGGCAATTGAGTTACATATTGTAAGCATGATGGACTGCATGATAAATGGACTTACATAAAATCACATTGGTAACTTAGTGAAGCAAAATTTTGGTGCCCTATATTAATACCAAAGTTTTTCTGCGCCTCGTCTGATAGTTTGATATGATAAAATCCGTGTTTTAAATCAATTTTGAAGGCAAAGTCATTTTCATCTAATTATTGAATACCTTTTTAATGTTTGGCACTGAGAACCGCGGTGGTTTGAATACTTAGGTTAGTGGAGACATGTCATATATTGCTCGTACTATTGGTAGAACCTTAGGGACCACGAACAATCAATCTATGGGCATGCCTGATGTGGTTGGTTTCTTTCACTATTCCTGCCTTAACTAATTCTAAAACAAACTTAAGCATATTGATACTAGTTTTGGCAAAATGCCTATAGGACTTTGGGAAGAATATTTTTAACCCCTTATTCTGACAGGGGGATAAACTACACTGATGGGCTGTTTTACAAAGCGAGAATGTTTTCGATTTTATATTTTCTTCGATCAAAATACCTCTCGCAAGGGCTCGATTGTCTCGGGGGAAAAACTGCCAATGGGTCAGACTCTACAGAACTCTGAGCACTAGTAAATTTTAAAGTAAATTTTAGTCGTTTATATACCCATTAATCGGATCTGGGTGGAGCACCAGAAATAATAGGTAGTTCAAATTGAATTACCACTACAGACAAATTTAAATTTCAAAAGATGGTTACATTCCATCTCGAATCCAATTAATATCTCATAAACAGGAGCCGAGAAATCTGGTTCATTATACTGCGATGGTATTGGCGGAGTCTACCGAAGCCCAGGTAGTGGTCTTGTCTATTACTTTTATTACTTTACAGTTAAGGGGAGGGGTCAAATTTGACTTGGGCGACAGGAGGCAAAGACACCCCAGCAAGTAGTCTGAATTTAGGTTCCTAATTTCTCAAAACGACAAGAGCGAAAGAAGTCATCTTAAGGAGTCGGTTTGAGGCTATTTCGCTGAGGAGATAAAATACCTTCTAGGCTCTTGGGCTTCGCAATCACCATGACCAAATGAAGTATAGATGACGTATATATCTATATATGAAGTATACATGAGATAAGTAATAGATACGGTAATACTTTAGTACTTTTCCAAAACCAAAGACGATTATTAAAGGCATACAGTTGTTTAGAGTACCCATAGAGTCGTGGTACAATGATAGAAAATATGTCCTGTCATTTAAAACTGTAATATTTTTTCATATCTACTTTATGTATGGATATTCATTAACTTAATCTAATATTCCAATAAAGTTGGTAATTTGAACGAAGAACGGACCATTCGTCGATGTAGTTTGGATAGCATTAATAATTTAACTGCTGTTATTTCATTGTTATTTTAGTATTACCTATATTACTATTATTACCCTCCTAAGGCTATGGCTTCGCCACTCCACCCTACGGGGGGAGCTTGCGCGTCGCTACCAAGATTAAAATCTAAAATCTAAAAAAATCAGCCATGGTTAAATTTTTATAAATTTTCTGAACTTCGCTAATTATAATAATTTCTTGAAGGAACTCTAAACTAAATTTTCCCCCTTTCAAAATATCACATTGCCAAAATATAGTTATAGAGGAAGATATATAAAAATAAATTTTCTGAACTTCACCATTTTTAATTCTTTGGGTTTTAAAATATTCACAGAATTTCGATACTTATATTTATTTCTGAACTTCACCAGTTTGTTTTTTGATATAAAAGAATTATTAGAAATAACTTTGATAAAGAACATAAGTCATAACCAAACTAAGATGAAATTATTATTTAAGTACTCAAATAATCCCCTTCTTAAATTATAGTTATTGATGATTATCAATTTTGGTATTAACTGTATTATACTTAATTCATTAACATCTTAGTATCATTAATTTATTATCACTTTTCATTATTATTTTTGCCCTTATAAATATATCACCACTTTCTATGTAAATAGAGCACATTTACAATGGGAACCATGGGCGATCAAGTAGGATAAGACCCAGGCTCTGTGAGGAGAAAGAGGGGAGGAGAGCGCTGTGTGTGGGTGAGAGAGAATATAGGGGGCACTCAACGAACACGTGTGAGAACGAGGGACATGATGGTGAGCTTCGTATGGCAGTGGATATGGGAGGGGGTGGGGGGTGGAAATCCAGAGACATAGGCGCCTTTTGGGTTAGTCTGGTATGACTCATGAGAGTCGGATCAACACGTTTTTATTACGCAAGCCGGGAGAAGATGGAGCCCAGTAGGCGATGAAAGGGGCTAATCAAGAAAGGTTTAGTAAAAAAGGCAGCGAGATTTTATAAGGCGAAAAACAATTCGGCATTGCTGAATCTATTCACATGGATAAATAGATTAAGGAATATAAAGGTAATTAGGCGTGCTGGAACGGAGGCTATTCGACTAGCTTTGTCTGCCGCTTCATACTTAGATATCCCAACGTAGAAGAACACTTAGAAGAAGGACACAAGTTTATTGGAAGAGACCAAATTCTTGTGCAATCGATCCTTATTAGGTTAGAAAGATATAGAAGAAAAGGAAAAATAAAAACGTGTAGGTGTTGTATGAGGCACTGTAGAGGTTTTCGTCTGGCCCAGGAGCTATGGGTTGACGAACAAAGTCCTTGTTTTGGCTCTTCTATGGAGAAGTGGAGGTTATACTTATCATCTCTTGTGTAAGGAAGGGCAGGGCTATATGATGACTACTTTGACATGATGCGAATCGGATTTATAAACTCTCAGCGACCACTTAAATAAAACGAGTCACCATCTCTGAGTATAGGCGGGTGCGGTGGGAGGGCTGACTCACCAAACCACACATACGTCGCCAGACATCCTTGGGTGAACAGAAGGTGGAACTTTAGACATATCTTCCTTCCAGGAGTAGCGGTGGGCCTTTTTACGGCAACGAGATAGTAGAGTTCTCTGATGGGTCATCTGAACCTTATATTTTCAAATACGGGTGCAGTAGTATTGGTGAATTGCACGCTTCACTAGACTCGGATGGCCCCTAGGGAACAATATGTGGGTGTACCGTAATGGACGATTGTAGGATAGAGGAGTAGACAAATGTTAATTTCAGATAGTTGAAGAAAGTTAGTGCCTAACCAATTATGGAAAAATCATGTACCGTGTAAGACAAGGCCTTGCCTGCACAGTAACCAGCCTAGTCTGCCATGCGGACGTTCTATCTCTGCTGTACCACAAGTAGACTAGGTTGGTAGAGTCAAATAGAAACCTGTGAATGCGATCAAATTCCTTCTAGGATAACCTCAAGTGAAGTCCAGCAGTGCTTTATCAGGGGCGAGTAAGATTCAGATAGGTAGACAAATCGGAGTTCAGACAAGAGAAAAACATCGCTTTCATGATAGATAGGAGTAAGGAAGCGAAGAAAGTCAAGCGAAATTGGCCCGATGTAAATATAAGACAATAGAAGTTCGAGGAGATGAAGAATCAGGCTACGAATAAGATCAGAAAGACAGTCCTAATGAGGAATGTAGATCCTGTATGAAGTATGTTGTCGTTCTAGAGCAAAAATGCGGATATCCACCAAATGTAGATCAGTCGTAAATAGAGAGATGGTGAAATGCGACAGAGGATCAGACGAGGATTTCTGGTATAGCACGGCCAGACCTAACCCAAGAGGGAGAGAACTAAGGAAGGTAACCGGAGATCTTAGAAATCTGACGACAACCCATTATCAGTTCCTAAGTTCCTGAAGAATGAGACACTTATGTCCAGAGGCGCTCTCTCTACTACACTACCTCTCACTTTTGAGGCTGGTAGATTTAGAGGATGAGAGGGAGTCGAAAAGTCAAGAAAAATGGGAAGGGGAGAGAGGAAGAAGTAAAGTGGTCTCTGGAGGGAGGGATTAATTCAGAGGCCTCGGGTAAGAATCTTTAAGAGAATTGGTATGAAGGGAGTGGTGGGCCTAAAGATGCGTTCCTCATTGCAACCTGATTTAGAGGAATAGGGTGGTCTGCGACAGCAGAACGGGTGGTACTGCACATCTACCATAATCATATTGTCCAAGGGCTTAAGCGGGGAAGTGTAGGCGGGAATGCTTTTACTGCATGATGCTTTGCAGGATGTATGATTTGCAAGAAAGGTTAAATGACCTTCCTTTCAGAAGGGAAAGAGCAGAGCTTCCGCCAGTGTTGATTTTCGATGGAAGCTGCGATTGAGGTTAAGTGGGCCTGAGGTTGTCATGGCTGAGAGAACGGAGGTTAAAGGGTTTTTGGTAGTGAGAGCATTCAAGATTACTACTAATGAGTCGGAACATGCAAAGATCAGAGGGTGTTGCAGGGTGAGCTGGATTTAAGGGAGAAGAACGAGAGATGACGTTAACCTATAAACCAGAGAGACCATGTTGGGTGCATAATTGTTCTCGTGACTCTCGGGTACTCAAAGAGGCAGAGTACCTAAGAGACTGCACTTCAGACTCGAAATTGTAATACGCTCGCAATTATAATACCAAGTAGGTATTTCTTAAAGTAATTCACGCTTACAATACTACAAGGAATTCCTAATAACCGCGAAGACAATTTAAATAGAACTATACTCGTCAAGGAAATGGAGAGAGGATTCGAACCTATTCCATCAAAAGCTCCCCCTCCCCCACCAAAAACTACTCTCACCACTGGCTACAGCCTATATATACTATATACTAAAAATCCATTGGTTTTACCTATCATAAAGCTTTTACTTCTTTGCCTTACACTACTTAAAAATTGAGACATTTGTAGTTTTCAAATAGGGCTTTGACCATTCATAAATTATTAGTTAAAAACAGTAATAGGCAAAATAAAAGGCGTTATATAGTTTAGCGTTCTGATTGTTCTAAAAATTATTATGGACAAACTGGTATATATTTAATAGTATATTTAATTCAACATAAATATAATAATGTTGGATGACGAGAAAACAACATCGATTTCTACGTGTACACGGTCGAAGATAATCAGAATACTACATGAGGAGCAGCTTCGCCACTCCTGCTTAGAAGGAGCTTGCGCTTCGCTGGCAGACTTTCGGTCTCTAGCCTACGGCCTATCATGATTCTTCTTTTTTTTTCATCTAAATTTGCTTTAATAATTTCCATGCCAAAATTTTAATAAATTTTCTAAACTTCACCATTTGTAATTCTTTTAGTTTTAAAAAATTCACAAAAATTCGATACTTATATTTATATCTGAACTTCACCCTTTTAATTTTTTAATATTATAAAGGAATTATTTGAAATAACTTTTATTTTTTTATAAAAAATATACTTAGGTAAAAACCGAACTAGAAGAAAAAATCTTATTCAAACCTTCAAAAAATCTCGTCCATAACCCTATATTTTAAGAACGAGATTTTTTGAAGGTTTGAATAAGATTTTTTCCTTTAGTTCGGTTGTCACCTAAGTCGATTTATTTTTTTTTAGCAAAGTTATTTCTAATAATTCCTTCATAATAGTAAAAAAAATAAAATGGTAAAGTTCAGAAATAAATATAAGTATCGAATTTTTGTGACTTTTTTAAAACTAAAAGAATTACAAATGGTGAAGTTCAGAAAATTTATTAAAATTTTGGCATGGAAATTATTAAAGCAAATTTAGATGGAGAAAAAAAGAATCATGATAGGCCGTAGGACACAGACCGAAGAAGAAGATGACGATGAAGATGATGAAGAAGATAATGATGAAGAAGATGAAGAACAAGATGATGAAGAAGATGATGAAGAAGAATATGACGAATAAGATGATGAAGAAGATGATGAAGACGATGATGATGAAGATGACGAAGAAGATGATGAAGAAGAAAATGAATATGAAGATGATGAAAATGATGAAGAAGAAAATGATGAGGAAGAAAATGATGAAGATGAAGATGATGAAGAAGCTGAAGCTGAAGATGATGAAGAAGAAGATGAAAATGAATATGATGAAGATGAAGATGAAGAAGAAAAGGGTGTTCAGGGTGTTAAAATAAAGAGTCTATAAAGGGGATTAAAAAAGGCGGTTAAGATTAGCAAATGAGGACGTAGGCCACACCCCGCAGAGGTGCCTGTGTAGCCAAGATCTTCCTGTTAAGGAAAAGAACAGCGGCTTGTTCTTAAAATATAGGGTTATGGAGGATTAATTGAAATGGCATTAGATTAATTTTCGATCACATTATATTAAAAAGTATATCATCGAATCTACCTTTATGAGTATTTCTCCCTTTTTTAACGCTAACCCCAAATTGTTTAAACTTGATACTCTGATAACAAAATTCAGTAAAAATGGAAATATTTCGTTATTGTATGTAATATGTCGTATTTTTCATATTCGTTTCTCTTTTATTCATTCCTTCTCTCTGTCTTTGTCTCTCCACCTCTTCCCCCCCTCTTTCTCCGCCTGTTCCCCCCCTTCTCTCGCTTTTGTCACTCGCCTCTAACCCGAAATTCTCTACTGTTAATCCATCCCACACTGTCTTCAGAGGCTTTGTTTATCACTGAGCCGATTTTCTGATAAGTCTTTGTCTCTCCTCTCGCCTTTGACCGGCCCTAAGCCTCTTGGTTTATTTTTACTTGGAAATTGCAACCATTGTCAAGTACAATTCTTAAGTTAACATCGCACTCATTATTGGTCCTGGCTCTAAATAGGCGGAGTTTTTTTCATTTATATACACCATCGTCTTTTTACTTTTCATCATCATCATCATCATCATCAATAACTCTATAATTTAAGAACGGGATTTTTTTGGGAGTATTTGAATAATAATTTCATCTTAGTTTGGTTATGACTTGTATATATTTTAAATTTTTATCAAGGTAATTTCTAAGAATTTCTTTAAAGTTTGAAAAAACAAAATAATTTAGTTCAGAACAAATAAATATGATTATCCAATGCTTTATAATGATTTAAAAGAAAATGAATTACTATTGGTGAAGATCATAAAATTTATTAAATTTAAGTAAGGCTGCTTTTTTATTTTATTTATAACTATATTTTAGCAACGTAATTTTTTGAAAGGGGGGAAATAGTTTAGAGTTCCTTTATAAATTATTATAATTGGCTGCTGTTATTAGATTTTAAATTTGAATCTTATTAGCGAAGCGCAAGCTCCTCCCCTAGGGAGGAGTGGCGAAGTCATTACCTGGTTCTTATATTATTCGAGAATGAACTGAAGCAAAGCTCGAAAGCTTCAGAATCCGGCGTTTTTTCTCTTTCCTATGTATTAAAATCGTATTTGTTGTTTCCCTTACGTGACACTTTGTGAGTATATATATATATATATATATATATATATATATATATATATATATATATATATATATATATAGAAAGAGAGAGAGAGAGAATAAGAGCAATCAGAACTGGTACGAGGTTCTTTACTACCTACTGACGTTTTGCTCATCTGGAGCTTCCTCAGAGTGACAAGAAACAATGATGAAGTTCTGAGGAGCGAAACGTTAGTAGTAAAAAACCTCGTACCATTCTTGTTTTCTCTTATTCTCCCTCTCCATTTGTTGTCCAAGTATACATAATTTGCAACTATAATTTTTGTGTATCATGCACCTAAATCTTTAATTAACAGCACTTTATTACTTTCAAGTTAGTGTCGAGGTATACCTGTATAGACTAGCTCGGCGCTCAGAGTCTTACACAATTACGGGCAGATAGCTGGCCACAGGCCGCTTGAATTATGTCTGAGTGATAAATAAAGAGTGCTAATTACGGTTGACCGGGTTTAGATTAATTGCTTGACAAGTTGCATTTTAAAGGATATATAAAGACAATACCCCCAAAATATAATTTTATTTTAATATATATATATATATATATATATATATATATATGTATATGTATATATATATATATATATATATATATATATATATATATATATATATATATATACATATATACAAAAATGGGAACAAATTACTTATAGTGGTTAAATGAATTTAATTATGATTAACGAGGTAATCTGGGGATGACCATACATGATCGCTTTACCTTCAGGCGCGAGTGAATTGGATGGGGGGTGGAAGACAATGGCGCTGGTCTTCAAGAAGATACTTCGGTGAGTCCTGACTCGGACGACTTGAAGATGGGGATGGATTATTTCGTGGTGAAGAATGAGATTTTCTCTGCTCCAGAGAGACGTAATCTCAACTCGTCACGATTCTGCTGATCGGCAGGGAGTCTTTTTCTCGCAAGAACGCGAATCTTGAAGGGGTGATGAAGATGAGAGGGCCACACAACTCTCCAGGAAGAAGGGGGCTCGATAGCTTTCCTCTGAACAAGGGTCCAAGCTTAACGAAGGTAGATCTGCCGACGAGATCTTCGACGATGTACGACGACAAGTTACGAGGGGATGGGGGAAGGGGTCACGGGAAACAGACGACAGTCCGGACGGAGTTGGTGGCGGGCTTTAAATCTCCTCGAGAGATGGTGAGCTTCTGGTTAAATACCCGGGTGGCTTCTCTGATAGATGCCTCAGGGCCTTGCGGTCTCCAAGGAATCATTGGCGCCAGTCTAAGCCAACAAACTTCATGGTAACACGTCGTTCCAGACGATCAAACTGCTTCGCGATATGGGGATAGAGTTAATATGGCCACGCACGGCGTTATCACAGGGGAGGGAGAGACGATTAGCGTCTAAACGCAAACACAGCTGATACGGATGATTAAGCGAGTGACAGATTCTCCCTCGACTTTCTAAAATTCTCACGCTGGCTCACGTGGTCTTAAGATAATAGAGGGATATTTCCCAGAGCTTCGCCTCACGATGGTCCTTCGAGGGCATTCCCTCACAGTGAGACAATAAATTGATTCTGCAGATGTATCTGACATTATACAAACTAAACAAATATAAGGGTGGAAATATGTTCTGGCAAATTTTGTTGAAATATCTGTTTACTTCTCACTACAAATAGCCATCAATTGAGCAAGCTTCGCATGTCTTTTCTTGTACACTTGTTCCTTCAATGTTAGCTTTAAATTTTCAAGCTGATTCAAGTTAGGGGATTGACTAAGCCACGGTAGAACATTAATATTATTCCGCAGGAACCACTCACATTTTGCATTCCCTTTCTCATCATAGTTTATGGTGTTTATCGCAGGTCTACCCGTTCCGAGGCTACCATTTTTGGCCTAAACTTCTGCAACCTACCAGTCTAATTTGCGTAGGGGAAGCGACTCATTCCCTGCCTTTGTGCCCCACTCGATCCTTCCGATGGCTTACCCTTTACACCACACCCGGGACAAGAATCTACTGAAAAGTAGATAAAAAACAAAAAAGGAAGGGTGCAGTATATACAAGGGGAAATATATACAATAATTACATAGGGGACCTACTTAAAAGGTCAACCCCTAAGTTGTCCTTTCCAGCGATGTGGACAACCCTGAACTTATAGGCCTCTAGGGCTAGAGCCCACCGAAGTAGTCTGTCGTTCTTGCCCTTGAATGTTGACAGATAGAGGAGAGGCTTGTCGTTGACCTCCAAAATAAACTATCAGATTTTCTCACTATGACAACAGGAAAACAGTGAGAGGAGGAAGAGCGCTGGATGATACCTTGATGGAAGAGGGTCTCTACCTCCTTCTCAAAGGCAGGCCTAAAGTGAATGGGTACTGAATACATTTTTGCCTGTATACGATCGGTGGTCGTCAAATTAATGCCATGGTAGAGGCTGGAGGTACAACCGGGTTCATTAGAGAGAACAACCCGGTACCCACCCATGAGTTCCTGGAGTTGGGATAGCTGATCCTGTTGCAGGTTCTAAACTCAGGGGTGTTCAGACGAAAGGGAATCAATACTACCATCGGGTGTCAAAGGTAGAAGGAATTTATCCGAGTCTCCTTCCTTGACGATGCTTAGTCCTTCCTTCCCAGGAGCCATAAGTTCCTCCAGGGTCGAAGTTTCGTCTAGAACTTCCACTCGCTGCACCTGGGCCCTGCGATGATATTTTTTTAAAAGGTTAGCATGATAGAGACGGGGTCCACGAGGAATTTCGATGAGATAATCTACCTTACCCTGCCTCTCAAGTGCCTTATACGGGCCAGTCCAGGCTACGAGAAGTTTACTGGTGCCACTGGGTAGGAGCACCAGAACTTCATCGCCCGGTTTGAATTGCCGGTCCTGTGACTTAATGTCGAAATAAGTCTTGTACCGAGAGCTGCTGACTTCAGGATGTTGGGCAGCAATTTCAGAACATTCGGCCAACTTTTCTGCAGCTCGATGACGTACTGAAAGCTGGTCCGGTCGTCATCCTGGAGGGCTCGATCTTCCCACAGATCTCGGAGAACGGTTAGTGGGCCACGGACTGAGCGGCCATATAACAACTCAAAGGCCGAAAACCCAGTTTGGTCACTCTGAAGCTCCCTGAGGACAAATAGGGAGGAAATGAGGTACCTGTGCCACTCTCGAGGCTTCTCTGAACACAACTTACGGAGAATAGACTTCTAAGGGGCATGAAGTCTCTCGATCTTTCCGTTTCCACTGGGGTAGAAAGGTGTGGTGAAGATAGGTTTGACACCCAGCAGCTTGTGAAGTTATTTCATAAGGTTGTATGTAAATTGAGTCCCACGGTTGGATAGAATTTCCCGAGGGATTCCCACTCGAAAAAAGATGGTAAGTAAGGCTTCGGCTACAGACAAAGAATCAATATCATTCAAGGGCACAGCCTCTGGAAACCGTGTGGCAAAATCAATTAGGGTAAGGATGAACCTGTGACCGTCCTTAGATGGGGAAGAAAGAGGTCCCATCAAATCAATGGCAATTCGGGTAAAAGGCTCATTCACGATGGGAATTGGCTGAAGAGGCACCGGTCGCACACGTCCTTTGGTCGAGAAGCGTGGGCACTTATCACAGGAACGGCAGAAAGCACGAATGTCAGACCCCATTCCAGGCCAATAGAATTGATCTGTGACCTTCAATTCGGTCTTCCTGTGGGAAGAAATTGCCAGCCAACGGGCTCTCATGAGCAACTGAAAGGATGACCGGGTGACACTCACGGGGAGCAACCAAAGTCAACTTGCCTACCTTATAGGGATGGTCAGATATTAAGCATTTCCGATAAAGTAGACCGTCATCCTTGAGGAACTGGTAACTAACCCCGTTCCTAACTCGCTCGATCTCCCCTGAGGCGTCTTTAGCTCGAACAACAGAGAGGGTTCAACAGGAAGTCTGCAGGCGACAGAAATCGTCAGGAGTCACAGAAAGAGACTGGAGAGCAAACAGAGCTAAGGGGTGAGTTCGTTTTATCTTCCCTTCCCTGGTCTGGACAACACAAACATGGTTGAGTTTAGGTGCTGAGGGAGTTCCGGTGATAGTAGAAGAAGTTCTCGGTGGATTAAGGGTTGCAGATAACTGAGTTGGAGCTGGGGAAGGTAAAGCTTTAGAAGCATCAAGGTCCCTAACTCCCGGAATGTTTCCAACCAGTACTCTCTCGAATTTAATTGGTGCCCTAATGACGTCTGTCCATCCTTCGAAGTAAGGGCAACGAAGGTAGCAGGAGATGAGGGGGTCTCCAAAAAATTAATGACGTCAAGGTACGTGACGGACAACGATTCAACGGAGCAATCAGGCAAAATCCTTACAACAGAATAACTTAAAAGGGCTCACGGCCCCATTTATATCCTTCAGTCCGAAGATGGAAAATGAAAGTGGGGCACGTACTTTGGGAAGCCGTTCATACTGGGCACGTGAAAGCTCTTCCCTAGTCACCTTGCCATCTTCTCTTAGAGGAATTCTGTCATCTATAATTTCCTCTCTCGGATCGTTGGGCCTTCGAATCATCGTTCCCCGTCGTCTCGACGCCTTTCGCCAGATATCGCCGTCTGTAGGTTTCTCCTCTCCGAAAACCGTCATCGCCTTTACCCCTGTCGACTTAGGTCAAATTACCTCATCGTCGCCGAGCCTTTTTCGCCTGGGTCCCCGACGTGGGTTATTGCTTCACTGCTCTGGTATCAGGTATTTGGGAGTATCTCTTTCTTCTTACGTCCCATTTAAATTAATTAGGTGTTATAAGTGTTATCCATGTAACTTTTTTTGGCCGTGTGAACCGGGCTTAGTTAGCGATACTGGAACATCCAATCACCATGCATCCCTGAATTCTTCACAGTTTACGTTAATTTGTTTGACAATATTTGGCGGAGTTTGGTTCCATTCAATGTTCTATCAACTATATTAAGAGCAACAACTCCATTAAAATAAAACAGTCTGATATTATAATGCTACCACCTCCATTTTTGACTGTGT
Source organism: Ceratothoa steindachneri (assembly GCA_963969495.1). Taxonomy (NCBI): domain Eukaryota; kingdom Metazoa; phylum Arthropoda; class Malacostraca; order Isopoda; family Cymothoidae; genus Ceratothoa; species Ceratothoa steindachneri. The sequence goes on along the minus strand of OZ018328.1, from coordinate 51,217,939 downwards.
GGGTTTTCTTTCTATCATAGGTGGTTTCATCACGGCAACAAACATGGTCAGTTGCATTCCGTCAAAAGGTTCAATTTTGGTCTCATCAGGCTATGAGATTCCATGCCTTTTACAATTTGGATTTAACAGAGTTTTCTAAAAAAAACTATCAGCTTGAGAGAGTAGAGAATAGCACCACTGGGCTAAAATCCAGGGTTTTCCTACGATTTTGGTGGGAATTATATATGTTATAGAGCAGGACTCTTCGTGCACATTCATCGAAAATTGATTTGGCTTCTATATATGTTCATGAGCAAACTTCCGTCGTGCTAACAGGGAGCCTTGTTCGGTAAAGGGACATTGCGTGGTGATCGAGATCTGGGAACTTGTCTATTATTCTCATTACTGATTGATCTTTTCAAAACTGATGTCGCAGGTACATGCGGATCGTTTTGCGGATCTGCCTTAGTTAGCAATAGAGTTCTTTTATACCGACTCAGCATCCTTCAACGAGCTTGTTCTGATATTTTACTCGGAGGTCCACTGCGAGGAAGGTTTGCAGTGGTCCTAGAGGTCCTAATATTTTGTAATCTAACCAACAGTGCTGAAAAGAACACACAAGGGTGTTGAAATACTTCTACATATGTTACCTTCTCTGTAGTGTTCAATTATCTTATAAAACAATATAGAGATTTGTATAACCATCATGCCCAAAGGTGCAGTATGACGGTCATAAAAAAAACTACTTAAGTAAACTATCTTTCGACACCTTTGGATTATTTTAGATATTTGTAGAACATTCTGAAGAAATTTGTAAATAAACTAATTTAAAAATCTTTTCTAAGTCTAAATATTACACCATCCCATAAATAATGCGGCATTTTTTCATGTTTAGCATTATTTTATGGATAAAAATCAAGCAGCTTTATGACTTTTTTATAATTAAATAGGTATGTAATTATTAATTTAATAAGTAACATAATTTCCACCAGTTTTTACCACGTTTCCATCTTTCTACTAGTTTTCAATACCACTTTTGTAAAATCGTTTGACTTTGATTGAAAAAGAGGTTTTTAAGGTTGTTTCAACGTCTTCTGTTGTTAGACTAACACATACATATACCTAGGCTTCTGGTTTAGTGGACTAGGCTGGTATAAAAACAAACTTCCTTTAAATTATTTCTAACCATGAAATAATAAACAAGAAAAATTGACGCATTAGTTATGAGATGGCAAAATTCCTGTTTCCACCCTAATGTCTTTTGGCCAATAAAATATAATGTACTTGTTAGTATCACAATTTTTTTTATTTCGTTAACATATAAAAATATATTAAACGTAGGATTACTATTCATTTTTAAAGGATGAAAAATAGATTCAACAACTTATTTAAATGTCTAAATATCTGTTTCATCTCTCTCTCTCTTTCTCTCTCTCTCTCTATATATATTGGTAAGTATTGATATCTTCTATACTTCTTTTCTAAAAACACCGCCTCAAACCAAAACATTAGCAATTGGTTTTGTTACTCTAAAATAGATTCCATTTTCTCCAAATATTGTCATTGTAAACTCAGTGTGAATTTCAACATAATAGCTTCAATAGCGCTAGCATCATTTTCATCTTCTATAACATCAACGAATTGTTCATCATAACCCCTTAACTACATATTCTCTCTCCTGTTCTTCTATAAATTCAAATGTTATTTATTCTCGTAATATACCCATTCAATTCATTTTTAAAGCGATCTATCAAGTTAATTAAACGACACTTCCCCGCAGGCCATAACTGGGAGCAGTTCTTTTAGAAGTGCTGAAATTCCCGCACTGTTAAAATAAAAAACGCCTAAGATTTAAATGGAATTTGTTTCATCTAAGGGAATTTTCCATTGAATGCTCAAAAATCATGTTAAGCTTGAATTTGTTTCTAAAGCATCGAAAGAATTTGATAGAATTCGAGTTGGCCACCAACGAGAATGTTTTCGAATAATAAAAATACGGCAAAGTTCTTAGACTTGTTTAATTAGGTGATGCGTTGCTGAAGGAAAGGTGGCTAAAGTTACACGGAGCACTCTAATTATAATGGGCGAAACATTTATTTTATTAAGAAGGAGAACGACATTCTTAGATTTAAAATCAATCTTCCCAGGTAATTTGATTAAGTCTTCTACAAATTTGCTTCTTTGCCTTGTTTAGAAAATTTAGGATCGTCAAAAAATCAATCCAAAATATTACTACGTGACGTTATCTCAGGTTAGTCTTCTCATCCTCGGGTTTTTTTTTCTACAATTTGAACTCACACCGATGTGAGCTATTGCATTTTAGAGTACTAAGCTTTAGTTGACACTTAGAGTACAACTCAGAAAACGTATCTAAAACATGTCGCAACTTTTCCCTGCCCGGGTTTACTTAAAAGGTTTTGAGCCTAATTTCTGCGCCGTCTGCAAATATAGCCATGTTGAATATCGACCCACCTGGCCCGAAACGGGTATATGGGATACTACTGGTAACAGAACCACTTAGAATACTCGATAGCCAAAACTACTCTTTTTTTTCCTTGAAGAAGAATCTGAGAAGAATGAAAGAAGAAGAAGGATTAATGAAGGTGAATAAAATGGAAAAAGGATCAAATGAGATGAAAAAAAGGAAAAATAGTTATGAAAAAGAAGAACAAGAAGCGAATGAAAGAAGAATACTCGAGGAAAAAGGAGAAGGATAAGAAGAAGGAGAAGAGGAAGGAGAAGAAAAGAACGAGATTCAAAGAAAGAGAAGGCTCAAAGAACAAGAAGACTCAAAGAAGAAAAAGACTCAGGGTAAAAGAATATGCCTAAAAAAATGAAGAAGAAAAAGACTCAAACAAGTAAAATATAAGAGGTCTTCAAGAAAAAGATGAGGAGAAGAAAGAAGAGGGAATCGTCGATGTACGCTAATAATGTAATTTAAGAATGTCTCGATGGAATAAAGAAGATATTTTCTCGTGTACACCTTACATGTGTGTTTCGGTATTGCGCGTGATTCTGTGGGAAATATTACGAATAGAAGACGAGTTTAATCTTTTATATTCGCTCAAAAACTCGATTGAGAGGCAAAAAAAAAAAAAATTGCGGCCCCTTTTCTCCTCCATTGGGAAATTCCAATTTTGAAAGGAAATATCTTTTTAAATGTATTTTTCCTTTTAATAATACTTTTGTCAACTGGTCCCAACATTCGAGAACTTCTCCTGGAGAAGCGACTTTGTTCTTCTGAGGGGAGAGAGCGAAGGGGAGGTTGGGGGTTGTGGCGGAGGGGAAGTTTCCCCTTTCAGGACGGTCCTGCGAGGATGGAGGGTGGAAGGCGAACCAGTGTAGTGCGAGAATCCATCGTGCTTAGGTGTGTCGGTTTGGGTCGGGTTCGTACAAGCTCGGTCGAGTGATTTTCTCCTCTTCATCAGGATTCGCTTATGACATGTCCGCCTTCCGTTGTTCAAGGTAGACCTCGAAGGATGAAAATCTATTTTCTGGTTAGATAAAACCTCAAGCTATGGTTTGAGTAGGAGTGCGATCTCTCGCCGAAACACGCTCATAATGCACAAGTCAACGCCAATCAGGGTCGGAGGTCGTCCTTGGGCGGCCTTCTGCCTCGCCCTCGTTACCCTCCCGCGTCCCTCCGCCGGGTTCTATCTGGAGGGGTCCCAAAACACGTTCGCCCAGTTTCCCAGCTGGGCCCCGGGACTAAATGGGTCTCTGGAACTGACCTTTCAGACTCGTGAGCCACAAGGACTCCTTCTATACACGGACCACGGCGCTTCTTACGGGTTCTTTGAGTTGAAACTCGTCGACGGCTCAATGAGACTCCATTACAACCTCGGGGGCGGCGCGCGCCTCCTCACGGTGGGCAAGAACCTCAACGAAGGTGAGCCCCACAAGGTTAGGATTCAGCGGCGCTTTGAGCGGACCGAACTCATCGTGGACTTGCACTCCGAAGGGCGGTTGGACCGCAATTCGGACCTTGATTTTGGCTCGGCCTCTGCCAGGAGCAGCTTTGTGTGGGTCGGCGGACTGCCGGACCTGATAGCGCGGCAGACGGGTGGCCGACTGTCGCTTCACGCAGTCACCCTTGAACCAACTTTCGCCGGAGAGGTCAAGGACCTCATCTTCACAGGGGCTGATGGCATTCCGCGAGTTCAGACCATGATCGCCAGTCAAGTGAGTTAATTGACTTTAAATCGAAAACAACCATAATATCATGAGGCTCACATATGTTTATATAGGATCTCTTCCCGAATACTCGGATTTAACCAACGAGACATTGACATAAGTGGTAGTGTAAATGGCACTTGAAATCACACAAAGAGACACGCACTTAACTTACATCAGATTGACCTTTGTTTTTAACAATGTATAAGGCCTACTACATAGCGAAAGAGACGTGGACATAAGTGTGAGTGTAAGAGGCACTAGAAATCACACACAAATATACACATACAATCTTTAATTATACCAGGCTGACCTTTGTTTCACGATGTATGAGGCGGACTACATAGCAAACGAGATGATGACATGAGTGTTGCCATAAAGAGAGTTGTAATTCTTAGTTTATTGCCCCCTGAATTTTATATTTATGTAAAGTTGATTATTTGGGGAAATTTACGATGCCTGACTTGTTTTTTTTTTCATACCTATATGCGCTTACTTCTTTGCTTCCTCACACACACACACACACACACACTAATCCCCATTTCTTTGCACTTTATCTTTCTTCTCTCCTCATTCTTTAGCATAGACTCAACTAACGGAGAAAGAGGGAGTTAACCCCTTTTAAAAAGACAAAAAACAGGATAAAACAGGGTTCGAGTACCTTATTCCAAAAGAAATAAAAATAATAAGAACAAAAGAAGAAAACGATGTGTATAGTAAGATTAGAATAGAAAAAGAAGAATCGAAGAAGAATCAAAAGGAAGGGGAAGGAAACAGAAGGAGAAGAGAATTCTTTGTCTTAATCTGTTTGTTATTTAATTCATTAGAAGAGACCCGAGTTAGGTGAAAGATGGCGTTAAATTCCGAAATAAACCACACAAACATATACATTTCTCGTGTTCACTACCGTAGTTTTTCAAATAAAAAAGAACTTAAACCCTACACTTTAACTCGGAACCCCTTTAGGGGTTAGATCTTTTGGTCCAAAGTTCCATTTAATCCTAAAGTTGCTTTTCTTCATCCGACCAAGGATTAACAGTTGATGGACTGGATTTTACGGGAAGAATTGTATTCAAGTCGTCCTTGAGGCCTGAAGATTGCACAGGTATTTTGGTATAGTGCCCAAATATAAGGAGCCCATTAAATATGTGACATAAAAAACAATTCATTAATTTGTAAAATGCAAATCTCACAGAAACAATAAATATATCATTAAAAATAACAAACATGTATGTTTAATGTGGTTTCTTTTTTATAAATCCCTCTGATCACGCCCAGAACATTCATACCCACTGTGAGCTTTCGAAGGAGCCTCAGAAAAGCCGTCAAATTTGATCAATTCCGGAATGGACCCCGCAACTCATCTCTCTCTATGGTGTCTACGAAATATAAGACCTTAAAGCAAATTCATTAATTTCTTCAGCCTAAAAAGAAAAATACCTATATTTTAAGAAATGAAAAGAATGAATTTTTAAAGTGAATTCATATTTTTACACTTTTATATTATTAAATGCCTTTCATCACTCTAGAACATTCCTGTACCTTGGTGAGCTCTGCATGGCATCGGGGTATGCGTCAGATCTGATAAATTCCTGAATAGGGTTAGCGATTCAACTCCATCAAGTCAAAATCATATCTTTTCAGACACTAAACATAAATAAGAAAAACATAAAATCCTATGCTTTAAAATGATATATAGTTTATCTGTGTCCGATTAAATTCTTACAAATTATTACATTTTCTTTTGGATCCTATATTTATTGGACAATGGATTTGCGTTTCTATTGTTTCTGCCTTGGAGAAAACGCGTTTCGATGCTCTCACAAGTAAAAGCATATTTATTCATAATTTAGTCATTAATTTTATTTATTTCTTTATTATGATAAAAATGAGTAAAGGAGGGAGAATAGGGATGTGAAAATGTCCAATGAATGGAAGGAGGAAAGCACGAGTAACCAGAAGAAGAGACTACCTGGAGAGCAATAGAGAAGGTTTAAATCCTCCTCTTACGATAACATCTCAGGTGGAAGGAGAAGATGAGACAAAAAGGAAATATATTACATAGATGGGTTAATAGAGGTTGCTATGTTAACCCAGGTATAACTAGGGTTTACATCACAGAGAAGGTCAAAAAGAGCTGTTCTGCAAACCAGGGATAAAATGAGTTGTTAAGTGACCCATGGATAAAGAAGTATTATGTTAAGAAAACCCGGACTAAAAAGTGTTGCTATGAAGATTCGGGATTAAAAGAGATTAACGACCTCGGAAAAATTGTTTGCCTTTATACGGAGATGAAGAAAAGGATTTCTATTACCACTTGCGATTGAAAAAGGTTGCCATGACTACCAGAGATAAAAAGAGAACGACGACCTTGGAAATTTGTTTGGCCATTATACAGAGATGAAGAAAAGAGTTGCTATTACCACTACTTGGGATGGAAAAAGGTTGCCATGACTACCAGAGATAAAAAGAGAATGACGACCTCGGAAAAAATTTGTTTGCCATTATACGGAGATGAAGAAAAGGATTTCTATTACCACTTGCGATTGAAAAAGGTTGCCATGACTACCAGAGATAAAAAGAGATTGACGACCTCGGAAAAAATTATCTGCCATTATACGGATATAAAGAAAAAGATTACTATTACCACTTGGGATGGAAAAAGGTTGCCATGAATGCCAGAGATAAAAAGAGAATGACGACCTCTGAAAAAATGTTTGCCATTATACGGAGATGAAGAAAAGGATTGGTATTACCACTTGAGATGGAAAAGGTTGCCATGACCGCTAGAGATAAAAAGAGAATGACGACCTCAGAAAAAAATTGTTTGCCATTATACGGAGATGAAGAAAAGGATTGGTATTACCACTTGAGATGGAAAAGGTTGCCATGACCGCTAGAGATAAAAAGAGAATGACGACCTCAGAAAAAAATTGTTTGCCATTATACGGAGATGAAGAAAAGGATTGCTATTACCACTTGGGATTGAAAAGGGTTGCCATGACTACCAGAGATAAAAAGAGACTGACGACCTCGGAAAAATTTGTTTTCCATTATACGGATATGAAGAAAAGGATCACTATTACCACTTGGGATGGAAAAAAGTTGCCATGAATGCCAGAGATAAAAAGAGAATGACGACCTCTAAAAAATTGTTTGCCATTATATGGAGGTGAAGAAAAGGATTGCTATTACCACTTGGGATGGAAAAAGGTTGCCATGACTACCAGAGATAAAAAGAGATTGACGACCTCGGAAAAAAATGGTTTGCCATTATACGGAGATGAAGAAAAGGATTGCTATTAACACTTGGGATGGAAAAAGGTTGCCATAACTACCAGAGATAAAAAGAGAATCACAACCTCGGAAATTTGTTTCGCCATTATACTGAGATGAAGAAAAGGATTGCTATTACCACTTGGGATGGAAAAAGGTTGCCATGACCGCCAAAGATAAAAAGCGAATGACGACCTCGGAATTTTTTTTTTTTTGCCATTATACGGAAATGAAGAAAAAAGAGAATGACGACCTTGGAAATTTGTTTTGCCATTATACGGAGATGAAGAAAAGGATTGCTATTACCACTTGGGGTAGAAAAAGGTTGCCAGGACTACCAGACATAACAAGAGATTGGCGACCTCGGAAAAAAATTGTTTGCCATTATACGGAGATGAAGAAAACGATTGCTATTACCACTTGGGATGGAAAAGGTTGCCATGACCGCCAGAGATAAAAAGAGAATGACGACCTCGGAAAAAAATTGTTTGTTATTATACGGAGATGAAGAAAAGGATTTCTATTACCACTTGGGATTGAAAAAGGTTGCCATGACTACCAGAGATAAAAAGAGATTGACGACCTCGAAAAAAATTGTTTGCCATTATACGGATATGAATAAAAGGATTAATATTACCACTTGGGATGGAAAAAGATTGCCATGAATGCCAGAGATAAAAAGAGAATGACGACCTCGCAAAAATTGTTTGCCATTATACGGAGATGAAGAAAAGGATTGATATTACTACTTGGGATGGAAAAGGTTGCCATGACCGCCCGAGATATAAAGAGAATGACGACCTCGGAAAAAATAGTTTGCCATTATAATGAGATGAAGAAAAGGATTGCTATTACCACTTGGGATGGAAAAAGGTTGCCCTAACTACCAGAGATAAAAAGAGAATGACGACCTTGGAAATTTGTTTTGCCATTATACGGAGATGAAGAAAAGGATTGCTATTACCACTTAGAGTGGAAAAAGGTTGCCAGGACTACCAAAGATAACAAGAGATTGACGACCTCGGAAAATAATTGTTTGCCATTATACGGAGATAAAGAAAACGATTGCTGTTACTACTTGGGACGGAAAGAGGTTGCCATGACTGCCAGAGATAAAAAGAGAATCACGACCTCGGAAAAAAAAATCTCTATCACACGGAGATGAAGAAAAGGATTGCTATTACCACTTGGGATGAAAAAAGGTTGCCATGACTGCCAGAGATAAAAAGAGAATGACGACCTCGGAAAAAAATTGTTTGCTATTATATGGAGATGAAGAAAAAGGATTGCTATTACCACTTAGGATTGAAAAAGGTTTCCAGGACTACCAGAGATAAAAAGAGATTTCTATGACCACCTGGAATAAAAGGTTCCCATGAGTATCCAAGATAAAAAAAAGATTGCTATAAGGAGCTTAGATAACAAAGTCAGTAGACCAAGTCGTGTGCTCTCAATTATTCTGACCTATGACCTTACGACCTTCAAAACGTTCAACAAGTGGGGGTAATCTGACGCATAGTTAATTTTCTTTTAATAATTCTCGGAATAACCTTGAGATGACTTTGACAATTATATCATTCAAAGGAAAATGAAAAACAACATAAGGGTTTCAAATTTCGTTAGAATTCGGCTGAATAGTTACGATGTTATTGCCAAAAGAACTCTTTGAAAAGTAAAATGGTTACCATCCGACCGACGACCTACGGATCGACATAGTAACTTATAAAGTCATGTGCACGCGACTAAAAATGGGGGTTGCTATGAAGCCCTGAGAGCTATGACGACCTTGGACAAAAAAATTGCCATGGCGACCCAAAATAAAAAGGAATTGCTATCGCGATTTTGGATAAAAAGGGGATTGTTACGATGATTTGTGATTAAAATGGTTGCTATGACGACCCGAGATAAAAAGGGATTCTTATGACGAACGGAAATAAAAGGGAGTGCTATGGTGACGAGGGATAAAAAGGTTTCTATGGCGCTCGCAGATATAAAGGGCTGCTATGACGACCAGCGATAAAAAAAGATTGCTAAGACAACATTGAAAAAAGGGTCGCTGTGACGACCGGAGATAAAAAGGGATTGCTTTGTCAGCCTGGGTTAAAAGGGGTTACTGTGGCAACCGAAGTTAAAAAGAAATTGCTATAATAATAATACCTTAAAAAATGGAGAGAAAATAGTACAGATCAATGACGACACTCATAGCAACTAGAACTTTGAATTGAGAACTTTAGACCTCTCAACAATTGATTTTTTGCTGACTCTTTAGCTTCCCAAGGATCTGTACTTTCGTTAATGGACGTCGTATTGATTAAAATGGCGAAATTTTCGCCTACGAATGGAATTGGTAAACTCCTCTAATCTCTACGAGAGCTTCGGGAATGAAGTTTTCGACGATGCTAATGACAAGCTTTCGTCACTTCTCGTCTTGACGCATTGATTGGTTGGACGAAACTCATTTCTGGTAGGAAGTTTGCATACTTGGGAGTATCTTTTGAGCCTGAGAACTCCAAGAGTTATGAGATTTGAACGCCCAAAGTACTATTTGGTCCTACTCACTTTGAGAATTATACTTTTTGTACCCCAAAGTGCTCTTTGGCCTACTCACGTTTAGAAGAGTGTTCTCTGTACACCAGAGTACTATTTGGGCCTAAGCTCTCTGATAGATTGATGTTTGTACTGCCGTGCTCTTTAGATTTAAGCACTTTGTGAGTTGTTCTGTTTACCTACAAAATAATTCTTTGGATATAATTACTCTGAGGGGCTATACTCTTTGTACTCTACCAGAGTACTCTTTTAGACTTAAGCACACTGACAACTTGAAGAGTTGTACAGTTTGTACCCTGGAATATCTTTGAGCATAATCATTCTGAAAATTATGCCAAATTCAAGGACATGGATAAACTAGATCATATAGCTGAAGGTGACCCAGATCAAGAAGAAACGCAGCAATATCTAAATGAGATATTTAATTGGTCTGTTACATGGAAGGTGAAGTTCAATCTCAATTATTGCAAAGTAATGAGCATTGGCTCTAGAAATTTAATCTTTGATCCTACGTTAGGTCAGTGTTACATAACCTCTTTCCCCCAAACCCTACTATAACTTTCCAGAAAAGTCCTACACCGGTGGTTGACCCCCCCCCCCCCCACAAAAAACGAGTATAAAAAAATTATAACTATTTTTAATATTGCAATTTTAATTATAGAGTACAAAAAAAATCTAACTAACATCTATTGACCACAAAAGAATAAATTAATGACTAGTTTAGTGAGAACCTCATGCCTCTGCACTTTGCTCCAGACAGAACTGCTTAAAACGAGGGCTTTTTCTTTACTGGTGTTGACACACTTGATCACAGGTTGCAGAATCTCGTTAAGGACAGGGGATATTTCCTTGGCAACCAAGGTTTCACAATGGAGAAAGCAATGCACAGTCAACATGTTTGGATTTTCATGCCATACCAATTTTAAGCATCCCATTTTCTTGCCCTTCATGGAGGTGGTGCTATGTCTGCCTCGCATGGCAGTATGTTTTATTTTGGTATTTTGTTTATATCCAAATAATTTTTGAGTCTGTTGTAAATATCAACTGCACTAATGGTTATTTCAAATGATTCATATAACATCATCTCTTCTTGAAACTTCCCCTGGTTAATATACTTCACATATGCCAATAATAGAGCCTCACTGTCCCCAAAGGTAGATTCATCCATTTATATTGAGGACTTCCTTGATTTCAGCTTCTTAACTGTTTTTCAACATCTTGCCCCATGTCATCTATTCAATTGTTATTACTAACGAACATTGGCCTGACATCTTTAGCATCCTTTTGTACCACTGTTTTTAAAATTACTGAGATAATTTGTTAAAATATTTTGATTCCAATATTGTGATTCTTTCCATACTTTACTATGAGCAGAGATTTCGTATTGGCTTCAAGAGAACTATTGTGGTTGAGCGAATAATAAAGGGATTTTTTTTATCGATTTTCAACCTTTACTTTCAGTGATTTAAAATATTCTAAATTTAAATTAGCATGATTGGGATGTTTCTCCATTAAGTGTGCCTGCCGGCCTGCCTTCTTTGCCTCTTTGCTCAACGTCTAATCACACAATAAGCAAAACGGTGTGAGCAGCGGGAATAAACCCAAAGTTAAAAAATTCCATGGCTAGGTAGAAATGGTTTGTTCTAACAGACACAATGAGGCAAAAGCGCTAGGCCAACAGGGGGTATGGGAAGGGAGAAGAATCATGACCTTAATATAGGCCTTGATATATTATTCGTTCGTCAAGAATAGCCAAAAGATTTAGGCGTTTATGTTTTATGCTCCGTATGCTTATGGTTAGTCTAGGCCTAGCTCTTCTACCTCATTGTGACTTCGTTATAATATACATTTGTGCTGATGTCGCCTTAATAATGCAAATCAATTGTCATCTTAAAACTATGGCACAATATACTAGCTTAAACTCAAGTATTATTGAGTAGAGAGAATAGATTGAATAGACTAGGTATAACTAACCTCTTGAATGATGCATGTTGCAAATTGGCACAATCAAAGGTCTTTTTCAATTTCTTCAAATCGTACTGTTTTGTTTAAAACTGCGTAATAAATTCTTCTCAATCATTATTTAAAATACCCTAGTCATGCTTTAAAATATAAAACACCCATGGGTACAGCTGTGAATGCATGGCCTATATATATTCTTGGTTTTCTTTCGCTTCCCTCTGTTTGTCTCTCCTATTTCTCTTCCTCCCTCTCGCTCACTGTGATATCAGCCTATTCTTCTCATATATATATATATATATATATATATATATATATATATATATATATATATATATATATATATATATATATATATATATATATATATATTCTCCTTTACATGTCCAAATAAATAGACACAAAATACGTTGTCAATCACAACTTATCACAGATGCCAAGGTCAAGAAGTTGAGGCGACTGAGCAATATTAGCTAATGAACAGATATTTTTCTCACTTAATAAACCTGTTGGTTGTCAAGTTGCCATTTAGCACAATTATAAAGAAAGAGTTGGAAGTTTATTGTAAAAAAAAAATATATTCTTGGATCCGAGGACGCTCGCGCCCCATCAAACTTTACCCAGGCTGCACCGGTGGATTATCTTCGAATGGAGGGGTAGAGGGTGGTAGTTGGAAGCCTTTTAAAAACTCTCATTACCCACAGTGAGTGGTATCCTACGGGGTAAATTGGTATTAAAATTCATAACAAAACAACACCATTTACAGGTAAGAAGTCTTTGTTTTTTGTTTTAAGGGAGAGTTGGTATGAACCAGGTTCTATGTTTTTTCTAACTTGAAGTTATTTTTTTTTAGTTTTTACCCTCAAATTCTATTACACTTCAGGAAAAGTGGTCATTCTATAGGTTTGTTACCCCTAGAAAACTCCGTTGACTGATAAGTGAGTTTTTATTCCTCGCAAATTATCTCTAAATTCACCTACATATGTGTGGAATTATGTCGATGACATTTTTGTCGTTCGGCTAGTCAGTTGTATTCCTTTTTTAATTTTCATGTTCTTTGTTATTCTTAGCCTTTCTATGCATTGACTATTTTCCCCTCTTTCTACTCTTGTACCCTTCATTTCTTTCTTATGTTTTGGTTCCCTAAAGAGATCGCCAAGTTTTAATGCTGCTCCCCTTTCGTCCCGAGCAGCTTGAAAGAGGCGGTGAGGAGATTATGGGACCGAGGGAGGGGCAGAGAATATTGAATACCACATGTATTCAAGATTGATAATTATTATTAGCTGGTTTGTGGGAGGGGAAGGTCTTATACTCGAAGCCTTCCCCCTTCGAGTACAAAAATACTTTTTTTTTAGCTGGGCTTAGGGGCATATGACACTCGAAATCAGGTGTTAGGTAAGGTTAGGTTGAATTGAGGATCAAAGAGTATTTTGAATGAGTGGAAAAGATGACACACTTCCATTTTTAGAACTTTAGAAGCTACTAACAAATAAATACAGATGCATATTCTTTTAAATTCTTATATTATGGCACAAAATATCTTTAATTGCTGATTATTATTATTATTTGTGGGGTGAAGGCAGATTCAGGAGAGTTGCGCACTGTCGTATCATATAATATATAGGTAGTAGATCTATAATATACTTAGAATAAGTAAACGTTTCAATCGTGCGCCTGGCAGTCGCGTACGGGAATGACCGTTGGTTATGAGCCACCAATGTTGAGGTCGCAGGGGCAGATCGAGCGTCTTATAGATACAGATACCGTGGAAAGTAAGATACAGATACCGTGGAAAGTATAGTGAAAAAGCATAAAAAGAGTTAAGATCCTGAAAATAAATCTTTCGTAGCTCATTGCACATACACTTAACATCGGGTTTGTTTATTTATTGGAATTTACTGGAATTAAATTAACATGGTTCCCCATAACGAAGCAAAGGAACTACCTAATAAACAACGTTGCATCACAATAGAGAAAGGTAATTAGTAGGCTTTACCAAAGGCTTGTTTCTGGGTCAAGGTTGTTTGTTATATCTATAATATACAACAATTTCAAAGGGGTTTCTGGCGGCTTGATGGAAATTCGTTTTTCCTGGCGGGAAACTAAATTTCAGTCGCCTGAGATGGTGAATAGAGAAATTGAACAATGCGACGACGAAATAATGTATATAGAGTAGAGTAGCAGAGTTAGAACATTAACCAATAGGATTTTAAAGTATATGAACAATTGACACTAGCAATGAAGGGAAGGTAAGCAAAAAGACTATGCATTAATGTAGATAAATAGAGCATTGATGGAAGATGTTGAATCAATTAAGAATATTGTTTAGCAACATAGATTAACAGAATACAAGGATTGGAATTCATCAAATTGATAGAAGCCATTCTCGCATCAAACCTGTTTGTTAGAAAAACGGTAAAATTAGGGTAAGCAAAGATGTTTGAAAGGTATATAGCTGGAGTAGCATAGAGAGTGGACTACTAGGAGTGCTATGGGCCAGATGAGAATGTAACTTTCCCAAAGTTTTCCCTGTTTAAAGGTAAAGTTCAGTTTGCTCCAAAGATACGTTTGGAAGCCTCGAATCTGTGTGAATGAATAACGTACCAGGTAATGGCAGAAAATTGGATATAGATATATACTTTTCACTACAATAGTGAACTTTTCTGATAACAAAATAGATACATAAAATGATTAAAGATAAGAAAATCCAATTAATAATTAGAAGCAAACTTGAGGAATCCGTTTTCAGAGTGGTAATTATGAGAGCAATAATATGAACGACAGAGTATTGCTTAGATATCGATATAGCAGTTAATTATGTAAATAATAATAATGATTTCACTACTACTACAGCTAAAGATTACTACTCTTATTATATATAAAAATTACTATTAGAAATATATATGTCGATTACTGAAAGACTTAAATACGATATCAAAATCGCAAATATGTACACAAAGAAGTGATTAATGTTATGATAAATAAATCCCATTGCGATTGTAAAAACCTGTTCATAGTTTGTAGCAAATGTTTAAATACAGTTACCTGATGTCGATGTTTTAATTATTCCCTTGATTTGAATGATTATATAGTAAATGCTGCCTAGTAATTGCAAAGGGAATTTAAAAATCAGATTTAAAATGTTCCGACCGCAAAGGAATTTATTTCAGCGCCACCACAACACATCAAACACAGAACAAAAGTTTACATAATCCTAATAAACATTATAATTAGTATGTTACCGAATGTGACTCTGCACCGCTGTCAAAAGGGGGTATTGCTCTGTTTTTTATTAATTTGCAGCAGTTTTCAATTGAACCTTTGCTTCAATTCCTCTCAAGGAGCTTCCTCCCACCCCCACCCCCTGTAGACTGGTAACCTAGTAGCTGGAGGAATGGGACGCCCTCCCGGCCAACGCCTTCACTAGCCATACTCACCTATTTTCGTGCCCGGTGGATAATTTCGCAGGCTAGTCGCCGAACAGCGTTCATTCATTCCTTCCTGGTTAGTACCGGGAGTGTGGGGTGGACTGGTTCGCACCTCACTCTTTGTTCCGGCTGGGCGGTGTGATTTATAAGATGTCTGCATACTTCCCACCCTCTTTTCTTTCTAGTCCCCTCTCCCCGCCCCCTATCTTTCTTCTCCTTATCTATATCGTTTTACGCCCCCGCAAGTGGGTGTTAGGTGCAGTATGGGGCAACACCTTGCTGCGGCTGACATCTGGAGGATCGTGCCCCTCTCCCGCGCCTGCAGTTTGCCATCTCGGTCCTCATGGGGAGATCAAATAAGTGTTGCATCGATGCCTATGAAGTTCCAAGACGCTGGCGATAGCTGTACAGGGTGCAGCAGAAAAGATGTTGCAGTGTATGGGGGAGAGGGGGAATTTTACGTCACCAAACTGAAGTTTTGTCCGCAGCTCGAATTAAAAAAAAAAAATGGGATGAAATGTGTATGTGTTGCAAGAACGTGTTTCGGAATTGGGTGGCGCGGTCTTGAACCCGAGTGTTGATGCTCGTCTTAGGTAGGAGAGCTATGAAGAACTAGACTAGTGCTTCACTAGTGCTTCAAATATTTTATTTAACAAAAATATTTCTTTAACAATGCGTGTAATTTTCGGCTAAGGTCTTTATTATAAATACTCAACTCTGGCATAAAAATAAAATTTAAAATTGTCTTTATAAACAAAATAAATATAAAATCTTTCTTTAAAATAAAGGATCCGGTTCTAAAGAGTCTTAGGAGTTTAATAATATACTTATTTAAATGTCCTGGATTTTCCCGACCTGTGGGTTACCCTTGGTTGGGATAGGTCTACGGGAGGACAACCCCGAATGAAAAAGCTGTGAGTGGGGTCCCACATTGGGTGGCTTTCGACAAACAAGATGTCCGGCAGACCTCTGCAACCTCTCACAGTCGATGGTCGTCTTGATTAACTCTTGCCAGCATCAATTCTGTGTGAGGCTAAGCTGTGTGAATAGGCCCAACGTAAGCCCCTCTCGACATTAATCCACTTTGCGCAAGCACAGCTTCATTCATTTTTCATCTTTTTCTTTTTCTCATCTCTCATCTGTCCTTTTCACTCATTTCTCCCTTTCATTCAATCATCCCCTTCTCACACTTATCCCTTCATTAACGATTTACCATCATACCCATAAATTTATCTCCATTTTAATCTAGTAAAGCTTGAGTCGTCTTCGTATCCGAAGGACAGCTATAACAACAACAACATTGAAAGCTCCGTGAGAACTCTGAAGGCAAGATTCTCGTCTCATATGGGCATAAGTAATAGAAAAGGCAAGATCATTCAAACACAAGAAATTTCGGCAATCAGAGATCACGCAATAAAATGTAAAAGTGAGATCTCTTTAGAAGATTTCGAAATTTTAAACTCACCTAAATACCCAATTACACTTCGAATCTTGGAAACATTATCTATAAAACAGCTCAACCCAGACTTAAATAGGGATTTGTCGTCGTTTCCTTTCCTATTTAACTAAATTAAAATGTTGCCTATGTAAGTTAATAGTGCTTAGTACATCGTTTAATATTTTTTTTTTAAATAGTTTATTATAAATATTAAACTCATAATCCTACTTATGAAATTTAAGTAATTTTTTGCAGTTACTAACATTTAATTTTTTTTTTTTAAACCTGTCTTTTTTACTCTAAATCTAAACTCTAATTTTAGAAATTGTTTAAACTCTAATTTTTCCTTATTCAAAGCCTAAAACTATCAATGTTTTATTTGTACTTTTAGAATTGTGCTTAAGTATATATTTTATTGGCCTAAAAAGATGACCGAATTATGGTCGAAACGTCGCCACTAAATAAAAAAAGAAAAATAAAAGTTAGCAGCAATTTTCCTTGCCTTCGGATTTCTGTTAAAAAATAAATTTTGGCTCCCTAGTAGCAATCCTCATCACTATAATATATATATATATATATAAATATATATATATATATATATATATATATATATATATATATATATATATATATATATATATATATATATATATATATATATACACTCACAGTTTCTTGCGTGATGTTTTCTCTCTTTGAGGTAAAAATGCATAAATATATGTACAGCTAAATTCAAAATGGCGGACCTTTCTCCCTTAGCAATTTGATTGAAAGGAATTTGATTTAATTTCGCTCCTTTTTAAATTCATAGGATTTTAGTCAGCAAATGTTTCGAATTGATTTAATCGCCAAGAATATATAAAGGAAATTGAAAATGTCATTTAGGTAATAATGGTAGAATAAAGAACTTCTCTATCTTCTAAATATTCTCACTTCAAAGGACCTCATCTGTCCCCCTCACCCCCCAAATAAAAAGCCTGGTGGGAGTGTAAAGTTTGGGGCGATATATATATATATATATATATATATATATATATATATATATATATATATATATATATATAGAGAGAGAGAGAGAGAGAGAGAGAGAGAGAGAAGGGGAGGAGGGTTAGAAGAGGGAGGGAGAGAGAGGGGTGGGAGAGGAGTGGGGAGAAACAGAGAAAGAATGAGAGAGAGAGACTTTTTCTTCATATTTAAGAAGCTTCGTTGATGTGTATTTCTTCTTCTTTTATTCTTCACCCTTCTTTCCTTATTCTTCTTCCTCTTCGTATCCTTCCTTTTGTTTCTCCTTTTTCTTCTTCTTCCCTGTCGCATTTTTCTTTTCCGTCATCTTATTCTCCTTCTCTTCTTCGGGTAACATTAATGCAAAGAAAATCTCTTTTGGACGAGCTTGTCTTCGCTGCGCCCTGATGCGCCAATCCCAACCGAGAGAATCAGTTTTGCTGTTAGAAATGCTGCCTCCATGTGGCATTATGGCTGCCAAATTTGGCACCGCCACTAACTTCATGTTAGTTAGAGTGTCCTAACTCCTAATTTGAAGGCCAGGTATTCGATCCGAAACCATTAGAGGCTACACTGGCAGCCATCACGAAGATGACCCGAATTGAAAGATTTTCCATATTTGGTTCAATCAATCAAAAAATAAAGAAACAAAGGCATAGTGACATGTTGTTAAAAACGGCGCACATCATTTAACATTATCAAATTCTGAAAGTTAATTAGTATGATTTATTACATCTTAGGATATTTCCTCTTAACACTTTGTTCATATTTGTACCAATAACTTTTGGTTTAAAGCTTCTGCTATGTTGTTTGAACTCATCAAAACAAATTGACATTTTTGGAAACTTTATTTTTCGCCAAGAGTCTCCTCACTCTCCAAGGTCGTACTTAGGGTGGCTCATACTCGTATATTGGTGTATTATAGTTAGTACTAAGAAAAGATCGAATGCTTAATTAAGGATGCTCAAGTTCGTACTTCAGGATATGCAAAGTCGCCCTCTTTGATTCAAGTTCTTACTTTGGTACATTCAAAATCGTTCTAAGTGTGTCTCATGTTCGTACTAAACAATATTGAATTTCGACCTAATAATGTTCAAGTTCGTACTTTAAAACATCCAAGTTGGTACTTGTTGATTCAAGTTCCTTACATATACATTCAAAATAGTACTAAGGGTGTCTCAAGTTTGTACTAAAGTATGTTCAAGTTCGACATAAGGATGTTCAAGTTAGTACTTAAGGATGTTCAAGTTCCTACTTGGGAACATCAAAGCTCGTACTTATTGGTTGAAATTGATCACTTTAGTATATTTAAGTTCGTACTAAACGGGACTCGAGTTCGTACTTCGATACACTCAAGTTCTTACTTTGGAACATTCGAGTTCGTTGTTAAAGAAAGGTACATTTTGGCACTTTGGTTTATTCAAGTAAGTACTCAAAGGGGCACAAGTTCGAGCATTTGGGTGTTATAGTTCGTCCGTCGAGGCCGTCCAGTTCGTACTTGCGTAAAATGTTCTTACTTAGATACACCGAACTTTCCACAGAGAGGGGATCAAGTTCATACATTAAAGTATTCAAATTCACTCCGGAGAATTTAAGTTCTTACTTTGAGACAAAAGTTCATACTCAAAGTAGCTCAGGTTCATACGTCGCAAAATTCAAGTTCGTAATTTAGGGAGTTCAAGTTAGTACTTCAATAATTCGAGTTCGTAGGTTGTGACGCTCAAGTTAGTCTGGGTATTCGAGTTTGTACTTAAGGGTATTAGAGCTTGTACTTTGGAACACTTAAGTTAGTATTCGTAAATGTTCAAATTCGGCTATAGGAGAAAGTTTGTATTTTCGGACGTTCAAGTTGGTTCTTTATCTCATTTAATTTCATACTTTTTCAAAATTAAAATTTATATTTTGAGACATTCACGATCTTACTTTGGGGATCTAAGATCACAAATTGAGAAATAATTCCGAAATTCATTTGTCTTTTCTCTTCTCACTATGTTCTCTCACTCTGTCACTGTCTCTGTTTCTCTATCTCTCTCAATCTCTTTCTTACTCTCAATATATATATTAGAATGGAAGATATCACTAATTAGTTGAAAATGGCATCTTGCCGAAACTAGTCCGATAGTTATAAATAAAATCTTTATTCAAATATTGTGGTTTACCATTATCTTTCATATATATATATATATATATATATATATATATATATATATATATATATATATATATATATATATATATATATATCAAACTCTCTCGCTCTCACTCAATCGTTGGCCCCGCCTGCCTAAGATTTCAAAGCGGAAGGAGGAAAAGACTCTGATGGCGAGCCCAATATCCTTCGATAAGTCCTCGAAGGCGACAACGCCTCCAGCGCCTTGTTCGGCCAACATCGATAGGAGTTCTGCCTCTGGGAAGCGTACGGGCATTTCCGTGAGGGTTTTCTATTTAAATAGGGCCCCGTATCTCCTACAAGCTAGGCCTGGAGGGCATACTCCTTCAATGGATTTGCCGTGGATTCCGGACCAATTGAGAGGAGTTGCGGAAGTTCATCTCCTCCCGTTCGCCGGAAACTATTTTTCTGCAGGAGACATTGTTGGACACGTGCCCCCTGCCCACCCTCCCGGAGTATAAGGGTTTTGTGATTCCACCACAACAGGATGCTGGTTGGGCAGGAAGATGCGCGATATTCACCCGGCATGATGTCTCTGTTCTTCTATTTGCTATAAATACCTCCTTCAAGGCAATGGCAGTAGAGCTACACTTGGATTGCAGGTATACTGTAATTTCTTCGTGCATTCCACCCTTCGCTGATTTAGACGCGGTGGTTTCCGCAGAGTCGTGCCACGATTACTGAGGCTCTTTCTCATGCTCGGGAATTTGAACGGTAGATACCACATCAGGGAGACTTCAAGGTCAACCCCATCCGGTACTTGCCGACTGGATCTACGAGCTGGAGATAGGTGTCCAAAATGTGGATGAGTTTACGCATCACTGCCCGAGAACCGCTTCATTTTATTGTCTCAAACTGTCCCTGTTCTCTCCGGATTCACAACCTAACTTTGAGTAGGAAGTGGTCGATGACTATCCATTCAACTATCATTTTCTGGGCCACTGCTGACTGAAAACCCGCACCTGTGGTTCTTAAAGCGGGCCCAGTTTTCTGCATTTCAGGAAATGACTGATTTCTCTGACCCAATCGAGGAATCAGTTCGGTGGATTAGGCTGTTTTGCACGTCGTCAGCTTCCTTGGTGGTCGGCAAAGTGCAAGATGTCTTCCGGCGCTATAAACGCCGCCCGAACGATTTCACCATCGGTAAAATTTCATGATGCTAGTGGCAGGGTCCTCTATGTTTCGAAGCGCGCCCGCCACTCTTCCTGGCGGTGTCCACTTCGCTCATGCGCGTACACCGCCCCTAGTTCAGACGATGTCACGTATGACATGCTTCCACACCTAGGTGAGCGAGGCATGGGATTTATGTTAGGTTTTTTCAATAAGATCTGGGAAGAAGGTATTCTCCCAAACTCCTGGCTAATGGGTACTGTGCTCGCATTTTGAAAACCTGGGAGAGATCACTCTACCTTCGTCATTTCCTCACAATATATATAACATCCAGCGTTACAATGTTTATAAAAAAATTGCTAAATGTTAGATTTGCCTTCTTCCTTGAGAACAAAGGCAACCTCTCTTCTGCCCATTTCAGTTTCTGTAAGTTTCACTCCACGTCGGATGCTCTGCAAGCATTTCCTTTGCATACACCACGCCTCCACGGTGTGTTTTGATTTGGAGAAGGCACATGATACCACATGGAGATACCATATCATAGATACCCTCTACACAATTGGGGTGATGGGACGCCTTTCTGTTTCATTTCTGAGTTTCTGCGAGATCGTCGTTTCTGCGTACGGGTAGGGACAGTTCTTTCCGATCAAATGGGGGCAAGAATAGGATGGCTCAAAAGAAAGTGTCCTCAGTGTCGCACTCTTTACAATGAGCATCATCAGTATCATCTCGCTGCTGCCGGAAGATGTTCTTGCTATGCTCTTCGTGGACGAATTTCAATTTCTTTTGGTGCTGTCCAGATGCTAACCCCGGACCATCGACACCAACAGGCATTGGACAGCAACTATCGCTATGCCGAAGCGCAAATGTTTAGGTTTTCCTTGTCCAAGACTAAGCAAGCTAGGGCACTTATGCAGCCATCTACAACTTCAGTCCGATTCCAACTTCTTCCTTAACGGTGTTTGGCTGAAATTGGTGGATTCGCACAGATTCCTTGGTCTTGTATTCGCAACCTTAGGGTCTCATGTACTTGTTCCTTTGTTCCTTTGAAGCTTGACTGCGGATGCGAGTTTTACGTACCTGCAGCTGATCGTGTATTGCGGAAGGTGGAGTGGACTCGATCCAGCTCACTTGTATCCGTCTGGCGACCGGTGCCTTCAGTTCGTCCCGTTAACAGAGCGTACTTGTATATCCCAGGGGAGTTGCCACTCGCTCCGCACAGTACATATTGCTTTATGCGCTTGTACACGCGCACCCAGTGTCTCTTTCATTCGTCTCGCGTTTTTACTGAATTCAGGGCCGATATCGACAGTGCCTATGCCGCCGACAAACACCATTCATATACCAAGCCTTTTTGGTTAGAACTAGGAAACACCTTCAAGAGCTCGGTGTATCTCCCGGGCCGGTAGCACCTCTGGCTCTGCTTGGAACGCCACCTTTTACTATTTGTCGTCACACCTTCCAAAGCTTCCACAAAGCTGGAGGTACTGCATTCGCCCTTTTTGGCGCACACTTCGTGCCACTCTGGATCCGTGCCAGTATATGTAGACGGCCCCAAGTCACAGTAAGGGGTAGGCTTCTACGCCGCATCACCTATGTTTAAAGTCAGCGGATCTCTACCAGGTGATGCCACTGTCTTCACTGGTTGCAATACACTGCTCGGTACGGGATTAACACGTGGTGCTCGGTTTGGAGATCGGAGTGTGATCTTCAGCGAGTCACAAAACGCCCTGATTGTTCTCCTGGCATAGGAATCTCTGCATTCCCTGGTTCGTGCTATCTGTATCACCACGATTGCTGCAAGACGGAAAGATGTCTAGATTATCTTCTACCGGATTTATAGGAATGCGTGGAATGAGCGAAACACCCCCTTCCCCTTTCCTCCCGACTCCAAATAAGGCTCGTGTTAAGTGTCGCGCTTCTTAACAAATAAAAAGAGTTCATCTCATTTAAGTCCTCTTTACTTTCTATTGATCACTCTTTGATCTTTGAGTCCCATTTACGACTCCCTCTTAACTCAAGACTCAAAAACAACGTCTGGTAAGTGCATCCCCCTCCCTCGCACAAGCAGCATTTAACATCATCCTTTGTCCCATTATTGTCCATTAAAAATCCCAATTAGGTTAAATTTAAAAGACCGTACGAGTCTTGCCTATCATAGACGATTTGGGTAATTAAAATCACGTTCAAACTGCAGAAGGGAATTCATAATAGCAGATGTTCTTCATTATTATTGCCGTAAATCTCTAAAAAAACTGCCGGTTGCAATTAAAGTTTCGAGTAATGAGAACGGAGTTTTGCCTCCTTGTGTGAGGATGGGCTTTGGCCCCCGTGTGTAAGAAGGGAGTCTGGCCCCCGTCTGTGAGAACAGAGTGTAGCCCCCGTGTGTGAGAACGGAGTCTGATCTTCGTGTGTGAGAACGGAGTCTGTCCACCGTGTGTGAGAAGGGAGTCTGACCACCGTTTGTGAGAAAGGAGTCTGCCCCCCCCCGTGTGTGAGAACGGAGTCTGGCCACCGTGTGTGAGAGAGGAGTCTGACTCCCATCTGTGAGAATGGAGTCTGACCCCTATTTGTGAGAATGGAGTCTGCCGCCGTGTGTGAGAACTGAGACTGGCTCCCGTGTGTGAGAACAGAGTCTGACCCCATTTGTGAGAACGGAGTGTGGCCCCTTCGTGTGAGAAAGGAGTCTGGCCCCCGTGTGTGAGAACGGAATCTGACTCCCGTGTGTGAGAATGGGGTCTAACCCCTATTTGTCAGAATGGAGTCTGCCCCCCGTGTGTGAGAGAGGAGACTGGCCCCCGTGTGTGAGAACGGAGTCTGACTCCCGTCTGTGAAAAGCGGGATTCTGGCCATTGTGTGTGAGAATGGAGTCTGCCCCCTGTCTGTAAGAATGGAGTCTGACCCCCGTGTGTGAGAACGGAGTCTGGCCCCTGTGTGTGAGAACGGAGTCTGACCCTCGTGTGTGAGAACAGAGTCTGGCCACCGTGTGTGAGAACGGAGTGTGCGGCCCAGGTGTGAGAAGGGAGACTGGTCCCCGTGTGTGAGAACGGAGTCTGACTCTCGTCTGTGAGAATGGAGTCTGACCCCCGTCTGTGAGAACGGAGTGTGGCCCTTGTGTGTGAGAACGGAGTCTGACCTTCGTGTGTGAGAACGGAGTCTGACTCTCGTGTGTGAGAACGGAGTCTCACCACAGTGTGTGAGAACGGAGTCTGACTCCCGTCTGTGAGAACGGAGTCTGACCTTCGTGCGTGAGAACGGAGTCTGACTCTCGTGTGTGAGAACGGAGTCTTGCCACAGTGTGTGAGAACGGAG
This sequence comes from Ceratothoa steindachneri, assembly GCA_963969495.1. Taxonomy (NCBI): domain Eukaryota; kingdom Metazoa; phylum Arthropoda; class Malacostraca; order Isopoda; family Cymothoidae; genus Ceratothoa; species Ceratothoa steindachneri. The sequence goes on along the minus strand of OZ018328.1, from coordinate 51,193,545 downwards.
TCTGACTCCCGTCTGTGAGAATGGAGTCTGCCCCTTGTCTGTGAGAATGGATCTGACCCCTATTTGTGAGAATGGAGTTTGCCGCACGTGTGTGAGAACGGAGACTGGCCCTCGTGTGTGAGAACAGAGTCTGACCCTCGTGTGTGAGAACGGAGTCTGGTCACCATGTGTGAGAACGAAGTGTGGCCCCCGTGTATGAGAACGGAGTGTGGCCCCCGTGTATGAGAACAGGGTCCAACCTTCGTGTGTGAGAATGAAGTCTGGCCACTGTGTGTGAGAACTGCGTCTGACTCCCGTCTGTGAGAACGGAGTCTAGCCACCGTGTGTGAGAACGGAGTCTGACTCTCGTGTGTGAGAACGGAGCCTGTCCCCCATCTGTGAGAATGGAGTCTGACCCCTATTTGTGAGAATGGAGTCTGCCGCCTGTGTGTGAGAAGGGAGACTAGCCCCTGTGTGTGAGAACGGAGTCTGACTCCCGAGTGTGAGAACGGAGTCTGGCCACCGTGTGTGAGAACGGAGTCTGTCCCCCATCTGTGAGAATGGAGTCTGACCCCTATTGGTGAGAATGGAGTCTGCCGCCTGTGTGTGAGAAGGGAGACTGGCCCCCGTGTGTAAGAACGGAGTCTGACTCCCGTGTGTGAGAACGGAGTCTGGCCACCGTGTGTGAGAACGGAGTCTGACTCCCGTTTGTGAGAATGGAGTCTGCCCCCTGTCTGTGAAAATGGAGTCTGATCCCCGTCTGCGAGAACGGAGTGTGGCCCCCGTGTGTGAGAACGGAGTCTGACCTTCGTGTGTGAGAACGGAGTCTGGCCACCGTGTGTGAGAACTGAGTCTGACCCCCGCATGTGAGAAAGGAGTCTGCCCCCCCCGTGTGTGAGAACAGAGTCTGGCCACCGTGTGTGAGAAAGGAGTCTGCCCCCCGTGTGTGAGAACAGAGTCTGGCCACCATGTGTGAGAACGGAGTCTGACCCCCGTCTGTGAGAAGGGAGTCTAACCCCTATTCGTGAGAATGGAGTCTGTCGCCCGTGTGTGATAACGGAGACTGGCCCCCGTATGTGAGAACGTAGTCTGACCCCCGTGTATGACTACGGAGTCGGGCCACTGTGTGTGAGAACGGAGTCTGACCCCTGTCTGTGAGAATGGAGTCTGCCCCCTATTTGTGCGAATGGAGTCTGCCGCCCGTCAGTGAGAACGGAGTCTGGCCACCGTGTGTGAGAACGGAGTCTCACTCCCGTGTGTGAGAATGAAGTCTGCCCCCCGTCTGTGAAAATGGAGTCTGATCATCGTCTGTGAGAACGGAGTGTGGCCCCCGTGTGTGAGAACGGAGTCTGACCGTGTGTGAGAACGGAGTCTGGCCACCGTGTGTGAGAACGGAGTCTGACCCCTGTATGTGAGAAAGGAGTCTGCCCCCATGTGTGAGAACGGAGTGTGCCGCTGATGTGTGAGAAAGGAGTCTGCCGCCCGTGTGTGAGAACGGAGTCTGGCCACCGTGTGTGAGAACGGACTCTGGCTCCCGTGTGTGAGAATGGAGTGTGCCCCCTATTTGTGAGACCGGAGTTGACCCCTGTGTGTGAGAATGGAGTCTACCCCCCGTGTGTGAGAAAGGAGTCTGCCCCTCGTGTGTGAGAACGGAGTCTGACCCCCGTGTGTGAGAATGGAGTCTGACTCTATTAGTTAGAACGTAGTTTGACCCCCGTGTGTGAGAATGGAGTCTACCCCCCGTGTGTGAGAACGGAGTGTGGACCCCGTGTGTGAGAACGGAGTCTGACCCCCATGTGTGAGAATGGAGTCTGATCCCTATTTGTGAGAACTGAGTTTGACCCCCGTGTGTGAGAACGGAGTCTGGCCCCCGTGTGTGAGAACGGAGTCAGGCCACCGTGTGTGAGAATGGAGTTTGACCCCCGTGTGTGAGAAAAAAGTCTGACCCCCGTTTGTGAGAATGGAGTCTGATCCCTATTTGTGAGAACGAAGTTTGACCCCCGTGTGTGAGAATGGAGTCTGACCCCTATTTGTGAGAACGGAGTTTGACCCCCATGTGTGAGAATGGAGTCTGCCCCCCGTGTGTGAGAATGGAGTCAGGCCACCGTGTGTGAGAACGGAGTCTGACCCCCGTGCGTCAGAACGGAGTCTGACCCCTATTTGTGAGAACGGAGTTTGACCCCCGTGTGTGAGAACCGACTATGGCCCCCGAGTGTGACAACGGTGTCTGGCCCCCGTGTGCCGTTTTGATAAAGCAAAACCGCATCCTTTTATCGGAGCGTATTTGATCATCGGATAATGGGTGGAGGCTGCTATCCTGACTAAATAAAGAAGGGTTGAGGTAAATTTTGTTCTTAAGAGTTGTGAAAGTTTTGAAGAGAAGGCACGAGTATAAACTGGCCAAAAAGAGATGATGTGAAGTGTAGTCACCTAACCGACTATGGCCCCCGAGTGTGACAACGGTGTCTGGCCCCCGTGTGCCGTTTTGATAAAGCAAAACCGCATCCTTTTATCGGAGCGTATTTGATCATCGGATAATGGGTGGAGGCTGCTATCCTGACTAAATAAAGAAGGGTTGAGGTAAATTTTGTTCTTAAGAGTTGTGAAAGTTTTGAAGAGAAGGCACGAGTATAAACTGGCCAAAAAGAGATGATGTGAAGTGTAGTCACCTAACCATTCCTTTAAATGAAAATTGGCTATAATGATTTATTCTTTCAGTGGATGATTTGTTGAGTCATGGGCCAATGAAGAATTTGTACTAATTTCAATATTGCTACGAAATGAAGATTCATGTTTAATTATTTAGTTAAAATTTCGATCCATTCTTCATGAGTGACGAGAGTTTTCACAAAACCTCAACAGATTCGCTAAAAATTGAAAACAAATGAATGAATAACTTGCTCCATAATGTATTCATACCCAGATTTACTACGGAAGGGTTTTGGCCATAGTTCATGAACCGCTCATTGCAGGGCATCGGAATGTGGAAGCATAGAGACGACTGTATTTACTACTCTGTAAAATAGTTCAAGTTCGGAATCTATTTTTATCAGATCAGTTGCGTTGTGGTAAATTGATCCGGGGAGAAGTTAGGGCAAGTGAAAATGTTAGAGGAAGGTACAGGATGTACGGGCTAAATTTGACGATTTTTAATTTCTCCTCTTTTAGTGGAACAGGAGTATACATAGTAAAGTTTGAGTTTATAAAATGTTAGCATAAGTGGAAGACTGGAATTCATACTGGAAAAGAGCTACCAACATTATGATGATTCGCGCCGGATATCAAAATGCTGACATCATTACTGGGCCTTAATTCTCTGTTAACACTGTTAATGCTGCAAGACGTGACATTGACAGCTGCAAAGGAGACTACGAAGCCCTCACCAGGAGAGAGGAACACAGCAGGCGTTCTGGATGCGCCCGCACGCAGGAATTCATCCACCAACTGCAGGAGAAGGTGATGGAAGGCACGAGATAGATTGGTGTTGTTGTCACCACCAAGAAGATGACCTTGAATTAGGACCTTAGTTAACTCTCTTACAAGGGGCCCAAAGGACAAATTCTGACAACCAAGGCCAAGGAGAACCGCTTGACCTACTCAAAGAAGCTCCTGAACAAACTGAAGCATCCTGTTGAACTGAAGACGATCTGGTTGTTCTCAGATGAAAAGAACTTCTGCCCGGAACAGTTGTACAACAGAAAGAACAACAGGTGGTTTGCCTACAATCCATGCGGCAGTCCTTGTATCATGAAGATCAAGTTCTCCCAAACTGTGATAATCTGTGAGTGCGTTTCCAGTGAGGGTGACGCCATGCTGCCCCATATCTTTTTAACAGGGATTTATGCTCAATTCATACAGCTATGTGGAGCTGCTAAGGATTGGCTCAAAACATGACTTGAGAGTATTGCTCCTGGAAGGTCATACCTCTAAAAAGAGTAAGAAGTGGTTGTCGGATAATTTTAACGACTTCACCATGCTCACTTTATGGCTTCCTAATTTCCTAGATTGTAATCCCATTGATTACTATGTGTAGGACTCGAGTGAGAAAGAGACCAAGCAATGTACTTACAACATCAAAACAAAGCTGGTGGGTAAGATCAAGGAGGTGTTGGAATATCTCCCCAGAGACAGAGTGGCGAACGCATGCGCCAGGTTCCGGAGTCATCTTGAGGCAGTGGTGGATGATGAGGGTGGCTACTTTGAGTAAACTGTTATCTCTAAATCATAATCTAGTTTTATCTTGGGAATTTTTAAATACATTTATTTCTGACTGAGATATTTTAGTTTATGCAAACCGTCAGATTTAGCTGGAACACCCTGTACATAACCAGAGTAGCCGAACCGGGTGCATAATTGCGTCACTGCAGGTCGGTTGGGTACACATCACTGATGAGCAGCTGCCGGGTGTAATGACGGCCAGACTTCTTGAATATTTATGTCAATATTTAGGGATATATATATATATATATATATATATATATATATATATATATATATATATATATATATAGAGAGAGAGAGAGAGAGAGAGAGAGAGAGAGAGAGAAATAGATTGAGAGAGAGAGAGAGATAGATAGATAGAGAGAGAAAGAGAGAGAGAGAGTAAGAGTCATAAGGAGTCACAAGGAGTCACAACAACAAGGAGTAACAACAAAGAAAAAAGGTACCCTAGGAGACCTTACGGTCCATTCAAAGAGGGTACCTTTGGACTAGCAATTGAGCGGGCACAAGGCTGCTCAATTGTTTTGCGACCCTAAACGGCCACTTTTCAAGACTTTGTCTAGTCTTGACTTGAACTGGTCAACCGATTCACTCTTGACAACTTCCACTGGAAGTGCGTTCCACATACCGCAGATACTGTAGGTGAAAAAATTTCCACACAGATTGCGGTTGTAACGCTTCAGTTCAAGTTTGAAGCCGTGATTGCGCGTTCTGTTCTCACTCAGTGTGAACATATTCCGGTAGTCAACATTGTCGAACCCTCGAAGTATTTTGAAAACTTCGATGAGCTGACCACGCAGTCTACGGGTTTCTAGCGAGAACAGATCTAATTCCCTTAGTCTATCCTCATAACTTTTATGTCGGATAGAGGGAATCAGCTTGGTTGCCCTGGCTTGTACGCGTTCCAATCTCGCGATGTCCTTTCGCAATGAAGGACTCCAAAATTGTACGGCATACTCCAGGTGCGGTTGGACAAGTGAGTTGTACAGGCACAGTACAATCTCCTGGTTACGATAACCAAACTGGCGCTTAATATAGCCTAGCATCCTTTGGGCCTTTTTCTCCGCCTCAATGCACTGTTTTGAGAACTTGAGGTCACTAGTGATTGTTACACCCAAGTCCTTCTCAGTGTCGGTGGATTCCATAGCAGCGCCCTTAAGGATATACTGAGATTGAGGGTTTGTGTGGCCGATATGCATCACTTTGCATTTCCCCACGTTAAAAGGCATTTGCCACGTGTCCGACCACTCCCCAATCTTCCCAAGATCTTCCTGCAGGCGGGCAGTATTTCCCTCCTTTGCAACGTTCATACCAAGCTTGGTATCGTCGGCAAATTTGGAAATCTTGGCATGTCACCGTCCATGTCGTTGACGTAGATGATGAATATTAGTGGTCCCAGGACAGAACCTTAAGGCACCCCGCTAGTAACGGGCACCCACTCAGAAGACTGTCCATTCACCACCACCCGTTGCCGTCTGCCACTTAGCCAGTTCTCGATCCAGCCGGCTACCTTTCCGTCTATGCCTAGCGCTCGCACTTTCCGGAGAAGGCGGCGGTGTGGTACCTTATCAAAGGCTTTCTGAAAGTCTAGGTAGACCACATCCACCGCCTTGTCCCGATCGTGCTCACTGAAAACGAAGTGGAAGAATTCCACAAGGTTCGTCAGGCATGACCGTTGCCTTCGGAAGCCATGCTGGGAACTCCTCAGTAGCAGGTTTGACTCTAAATACGACGTCACTTTGTCCACCATGATGCTTTCCATGAGTTTACCGACTATCGAAGTCAGACTGATAGGTCGGTAGTTCGACGGTTGGTTACGGTCTCCTTTCTTGAAGATAGGAGTCACCTCCGCCTCACGCCAGTCTCTAGGAACGCATTTGGTCCGGATTGACATGTTAAAGATAGCACACAGATGTCGTGATACTTCATCGCACACTTCCTTCAACACTTTAGGTAGAAACCCGTCCGGTCCAGGGGACTTATTCGTCTTTAGGTCAGCGATCTTTTTCTTTATTTCTCCTTCGGTGAAGTCCATTGCCTCCAGCTTTTCCCCCGAGTAGGAATCCGTCGGCTGGGGAATGGGACCACACTCTTCAGTGAACACTGAAGAGAAGTAGTCGTTGAGGAGGTTAGCATTTTCTGCATCTGAATGCTTTAATGTCCCCTCCTCATTCCTCAAAGGGCCAATCGTTCGACGGATTGGTTTACGGCTGTTCACATATCCAAAAAACTCCTTGGGATTCTCTTTACAGAGTCTCGCCACTCGGAGTTCCTCAGACCGCTTAGCCGCCCTTATGCTGGACTTCACTCTCCTGGCTAGCCTCCGGTATTCGTCAAAGTCACCCGAGATCTCGATTGCCGGTACACATTTCTCTTCTCCCTAAGCAGTTGCCCGATTTCTCGATTAAACCACTTTGGTTGAACAGAGGACCGACGGGGGCATTTCAGAGGGATAAAACGCGATTGAAGACTCATGAATGTGGTTTTGAAACTGTTCCAAGAGTCTTCAACAGCATCGCACTCTTCTAGCCTCGCGTCAGTCAGTCCCGCGCGTAGACCTGCAAAGTCTGCTCTTCTCAAATCCAGTTTCCTTGATTTACTAGTTGCAGGCTCTGCCTTGGGGACTTTGACTACAAATCCAATTAGTCGGTGGTCACTGCCACCGAGCTCTTCGCCAACAGAGAGGTCCTCAACGATGTCATCCTCAGAGGTGAAAACCAAGTCGAGGATATTGTCTCCTCTCGTCGGCTCTCTCACCCACTGAGTGAGGAACTCGTTGTTCGTGAACTCCAGGAGTAGTGCGTTCTCGCCACAGGGTTCTTTGGTTTCCCAGTCAACTTGTGTGTTGAAATCACCCATGACGATACACACCCTGTCTTCGAAAAGTTCTCCTAGCAGCTGGTACAGATCTCTGTCCTTTTCAACGAGTTGGGCAGGAGGTCTATAAAGCAACAGGGTCCTGTATTTGGCAGGACCTATCTCTAGGTCAACACCTAGTAGTTCATGGTCGGATATGATGTTGCAATCCGTCGAGTTGAGAGTATCCTTGACATACAACATCACACCGCCACCCTCTCTGTCTGGCCTATCTTTCTGGAAGAGCTGGTAACCGGGAATCGTGAATTTACCTTCAAAATCTCGGCTTGAGGTTTTTATCTACGACTCCGTTATGGCTACCATCTCAGGTTCCTCTGTTACTACGAGGCCACAGAGCTCAAGAAACTTATTCCTGATTGACCTCGCATTGAACAGAAGAAATTTGAGGGAGTCCCCTAGTGTAGGACTCCCTACGCTCTTCCGTTTCCCGGATTCTCTGTTTTCGTGGTCACACCCTTTTTGACGACCTCCGAGAAGGTCGTTCCAGGAGTGACACGGGCATGCTGGCGCACGTCCGCTTTCGCTCTGTTTCGAACGCTCCTTTGGGTGCGTTCACGACATCTTGAATTAGATTGGCGAGAAAGGCCTTCCCTTTAAAGGAGAGATGTACCCCGTCCCTTTGGTAGAGGTCGTCTCTACCGATAAAGGTACGATAGGGGTCCACGAAGAAGACTCCTTCTGCCGTGCAGAGATCCGCCAACCTTTTGTTCACTGCGACGTTTCTTTCGTGAGCGGTTCGGGATGGACCTCTTCTCGGAAGCATCCCAACCACCACACGTTTGCGGGTTTTAAGCCCTATGTCGTCCACGGCTCCCATCACTGTTTGGATGATCTTACCACTGAGGCCAACCTTACCCCCTCTGAGGTAGAGGTCGTTGCCGCTCACCATCAGAGCAACAACAGAATTCTCAGAAATCTGAGCTTTCTCTGCCTCTACTCTGATGGTGTGGTTACCCCGTCCTGACAGGCAGCTTACCTTCACGCTAGTGCGAAGGCGGGCCTCTAGAAGCGGCTGCAGATCCCGTGTTTGCGAGTCACCAATGAGGGTGACCTTCGGACACTTGGTCTCTGAAGACGGGGTCTTCCCTTGTGGAAGAGGCCTCCCCTTTTCCTCTTTACTCTCCACATTCTTATCTTTCTTTTTCTTCTTCTTTATCTGTTTTTCTTCTATTTTGGGTTCTACTTTTGTTTCAACTATCTTCTTTTTCTTTTTTTTCTTCGTTTCTCCTTTCTTCTTTTTCCCCTTTTTCTCTCGCCTCAGCTGGCTTAGCCTCA